>JAMKQA010004584.1:0-14426 GCA_024699735.1 Posidonia australis | reverse complement strand
GTATGCCGTTTTCAGTTCAACTTAGATTTTTGCGGAGTTCCGATTTTCATTCCGATTTTTGCTGAAACGGTCTACCGCTCTTGATGCTGGTATGCCGTTTGTGATTTCATGATAAGACACTTATATCTTTTTCAAGTTATAATATTTTATGAAAATATGCACAAGTAACTAATCATCAAAATTAATGTCATATTTCTAACACTTTCCTTATCTTTTTCTTATCTTTCCTTAGTGTTTCCAAGTCAGTCTTCTTTTCCAAATTCACCATCTTCGACGTGACCGTATCGGGACTCCTCGTGTGCTTCCACACACTGTAGTAGAGTCGTGCAGGGTTCCACCTGCATGGTCACAGGGTGTCTTCTCTCAATCCTAACCAGCGGTCTTGATTCCATCGACCTCGCTCAAGGAGGGGCATTTGTAGATACTCCGGTTTCTGGCTAATGCCGGCAAGTGAACTCAGCAGAGAGTGCAACTGGATAGCTGACCTGGTCCCACCCCAATTCCCCAACCAAGCCCATAAACCTAAATCAACCCAAAACCTCAAATTACCCTTAACTCCACTCACTTACTAAGCCGAACACCTAAAAACCCAACCTGTGTGCTCTGGCCCAATGACATGCATGGCCCAAGCGCGCTTTAGGGCCAGGGCAGCACGACAAGCGCCACCTAACAAGTCGCCTTCAATGTACAACCTCGTACCTCGTACAAGTGACGCTGTACATGAAACCCTGACCTATCTTCTAAATGGATGAGACCCTCAGCCTGCCTTTCCCAAACTGTCACCCAACCACCATACTTGGTGTCGTCCCGCCGTCATGCAACCTCTACAACGGCGTTGGCGTCACGCCTGCAACCATACCCTGTCAGCCCTGCCAACGCCGTCCCACACCACCTATCATACCAGGCGATCGACCAAAACCCCTTGACCCCTTTAGATGAAGGACACCCAAGCATTCATGCGAGAGAAGAGCCGAGAGAATCTAGAGAGAGTTTTGTCAGAGAGGACATGTACCTAATGCCCCAAACCACGTGAGGCTGCATCCTTCCACTCTAACCAGCATCTCGAGCTTCCTTTTAGCGTCCCCAACCATCTCTGGACTTCCCTGAGCCATTCCAATCTGCCTCCAGCCCCGTGGCAGCCGTCCAATCTCTCGTCGGAGCTCACCGTCTGCCAACGCCGACGACACTCCTCAACCGTCCACAAGTATAACACCTTCTCCAGGACCACTATAAGATTAGAGAACATTGTTGTTGCATTACTCTCGTGTGGTTTCTTGTGGGTTTTCATCCATATTTTGTGCATCCCGTCATCCTCCCGCCAACGAAGCGGCTTTTCTTGGTTCTTAGCCCATGCATGAGTCCTAGCCTGGTATACTTTCCCTACATCTTAATACTCATTTACATCGTATTTCTTGGGTGCCTGGGATCAGGCCATGATGGCAAATAGCTATGGAATCTCTAGGAGGTGTGTCGTGGTTGCGCTTGTCGCTCATGCACGTGTCATCTAGGGGTGAAATCTGGCACAACTTAGCCATTGGTCCCACTACACCTGCAACCTTTGTTTTTGTTTTATGCTTCCTGTTTTGATTGCACTTAGTTTTCAGTACGCCATGTTTCCTTAGTCATATAGTTTTTTTTTTTTTGCATTATCCATATGACTACACTAATTGGCAATTAAGTGCCCACATTACCATGCATACAAGCAAAGATTCCGAGAAAGACTGACTCGTCGGACGTATGGAGGTGCCTAACACCTTTCCCATGCGTAATAAAAGTCCTTACCATTTCTCCGGTTCGCAATGATCCATGTGTTGCATCCATTTGGCATGAGTCATCTTTTATTTTTGCATTCGGTTTCGAGTTTTGATTCTCCGATATGGTTTTCCTCGTCTTCCTGCTTTGAATAGATTAGGTGGCGAACTCCTTGTTTTATCTTCACATCATTTTTCCCGTGTTTTTGAGTCGCCTTCCCGTTCTTGGAGTTGTCGGATTCGCCGTGGCCTTACTGATCTCTATGCGGTCCCGATCGCATAGGAGAGCGGTTCCCCTCCGCCGGCATGGTAACAACAATAAACAAAAATTGGAACTGCTAAGACACAACCCTTAGGCTAACACAGTCACCCCTATTGGCAGTACCAAGATTGTAATCCTTTTAAGTCACAAACACTGCAATATACTATTACAAACAAACATAAAATCTTTTTAATATGCTTTTGAAAATCCATTCTTTTTTTATAACTAAAACATGTGTATTTTTTTGAAATCTCTTTATGCACACTAGTGGCTACTCTATGCCAAATCAAGTCTAAAACCATCATAAATTCACATCTCAAAAATCATGGTCTGAAATCAACAATTAAAACTCAAAAAACCTCATACTCAACCTACACAATCAACACTCATACACACAGTCCAAAACCTATCGAGTCACTCAGGTCCAAGTGATTGACACTAGTCGCTAAGGCGCATTGCATTGATACAGCAAAGTTACTCTGTGTAGGAGCTCCTTGCCTCGAGTCTATACACTAAAAATCCTCAAAAGTCCACACAAGACAACACACACCCTCTCGTTGTCCTCAGGATTGTTGCACTTGACCAACCATAGGACTTTTTCACCTCTTGACTCGTTAGTATAATCACTTGAGACCTCATGCTTACTCATCTGGCTTTCGATCCTCTAGGAGTATCACATACCCATGCTCCGTCGGCTAGATTGTTCAATCCTCTCTATTCTAATCACACCCTTGGTCTTTTGATTCGTAGACTCTCAGTCAAGGTCTTTTGGTTCTCTAAAACTATGGAACCTCAACCTTGAACTCACACCTAATCCTTTAGAGGTATCAACCATCTCTAGTCTATTAGTACAATCCTACGGTCCGTTTGATTCATAAAAAAACACGAAAATCACACTAATCTCATCCTAGACAACTAGTTCTCGACTATCCAAGGGAACCAATCATTTCTACTCCACTGATCAGAAGCTTTAGCTTATTGGTCCCTTAAAGCTAAGGAAAATCTTTTCCAAAACTTCTGTAAATCTTATGCATTTCTTTCCAAAACCTATTTGGAAAATCATTTCAAATGCCATCTCAAGACACTACCAAAAATTCCTCAAAACCTAACTGCAGCTATCGCCCAAGGGAGCCTCGTGGCTAACCTGCACTAGTCCCCTATGTTAAGGACCTGCGCCCCCAGTTCTGCTGCAACAAGCAGCAGAAAACCAGGGCATCAATCGCTTGAGACCTAGAACCCATTCCTTGCAAATCCATACTAAAACATAGTGGAAAACCAAAAACCATGGAAATCCATCGCAAATAAACCGAAAGCGTAATTAAATCGATGCATTAACATCCTATCCACTAAAATGGCCTAAATCATCACAAATAGGTTCTTACGTTAACCCAATACCCAATAGCCAATCGTCGCCAACTTTGGATTCCCACCTGGAATTCCAAAGCATCGAATTCCCACATGGAATCCTAAAGCACAACTACAATAAACATGCAATATATTGACTAAATAAGAAAGTCTTCGGGTAGGATGTGTACCTTTTACCAATGTTAGGTCCTTGGCCCACACAACAGATGTCGTGCACACCCTCCTCTCACCAAAGCCCTGTCTACAAAGACCTTAGGTGTTACATGCACATAACCCTTTTAGAGACATCTTCAAATACCTACATGGATTAGTGAATATGATATTTATGGTGGAGGACAACAAATTTAGCCATAGCTTTCAATTTAAATTCTGGCATGCTTAGCAAGCTATTGTCTCTTCTTGAGATCCCATCTTTGCCTCATAAGCAAATATCAAATGACCATCGTAGTGGAGGGTCAAAATGCAATGAAGATTGCGTAAGTCATAGAATTTAGTATCATTAGCCAAACTAATTACCAATTGCATGAGGTGATGTTGGTTGGGCGGATTTTATTGTTTTTTTTAATAATTTGTTTATCTAATGTTCTGGCCTTTTATTTACTAAATTGTTTGGTAAATTTTTATAGTTTTTTTTGTTGTGTAATTTTTTGGGATTTGTTTTTGGAATTTTGGTTTTATAATTTTTTGGATTTTTGGTTTTGTCATTTTTTACCTATTGATAAAAGAAGGTTGTGATAAAATACCTTAGACCCTTACTAATGCAAATTCTATCACAAATTCCCTTACTAATTCTTTCCATCGGCACGGGAGGAAAAATTCTAGTTTTACAAATATTTCTAACTTCTAAAATATCCTCCAATCGCAAACCATGAAATACCCCAATCACCCTAATCTCGAAGTATCAAAACAAATGTGCAATTCTTCCTCACCCATCTACATGCACCACCACCACCAAGACCATCTCCAACAGTGATTCTTCTCTAGAGCCACCACCACCACGATGACCATCTCCTATAGTGATACTTCTCCACAACCACCACTGCCATGGTGACCATCTCTTATAGTGACCACCACCTTCATGTGATTGGTGATTTCATCCTCTTAATTGTAGCTACTACCATCGTAAGCATCTGCTCCTCCTCCTCCTCCTATTCTTCTTCTTCGACAACCACATGCCCTATTTTTGGCTTTTGCCCTAAATATTGGACCTTTTGATTCTTGTATTGTGTGAGTAATGGTTTAGGGTATGATTATTTCTACACTAGTACTATCATTTATAAATGACAATGCAGACAATAAGATTGTTTATGATAAGGAAGCTCTTAAAGTGCGTATTGTGTTTCTTACGCTATCTTGTCTGTGTTGTGCATATAAGCTGAAATATGCACCAAATCAATCAATTTATGTTGGTTATTTTTCTTGTTATGGATCGATTTCTTCTAAAAGTAGGGTGTAATTGAATTTTATGGTTGATTTGTTTGACTGGATATGTCAAGATGAGTTCTTCCACAATTCTATGCCATGTTTTACTAAATTTTATTATTCAACCCCTATAGGTGCTCAAGTTTGTCCTTCATGGATTTTTTATTGTGAGTTATTTATAGATTGTTTGCTATGATTTTGATATGTAATTGGATTTTTATTGATGATGTTTGGAACAAGTGTACTTAGAAATGGTCATCAAGATCAATTTTTGTTAATTGTTTCTCTTACATTCTCAAATGATGCTAAATGTTTTTCCTTCTACTAGCTATTTCCCTTGATTGTAGAGTTTACCACCAAATTCAAAAACTTTTTGTTTAAATTTTAAGGATATTGATCCCTTTGGCTTGATATCAACCAAGTTTTTTTTATTGCTTACATAAACATATGGAAGTTGTTTGTGGGAATTGTGTATGGACTCAAGAGATTATAAGAATAATTTCTTGGTAGTAATTTGCATGGGCATTGTTGTGGAGGCCATGAAGTATCTGTTGATGCTTGACAGTGATACTGACCATGTCTTACAACACACAATAAAGTTGAAATAGTTTCCAGGAAAATGCCCATTTAGTTGGATGGTTGTCCTGATTTTGTAAGTTCAACCAAATTTATATCTCTTGTGAGATTCTAATAAACCTTCCAATGGCAAGGTCTTCAAATAAGATTCATAAAAAAAGTTTTTTAGAATCCAATTAAAAACCTCGAACAAGAAGATATTCTATTTGTTAAAGATATAAATTAAAAACCATGGTGCAAAGTTTTGAGATTATTAAGTTAGGTTCTTTATTACAAAAGGATATTCATGTGATGAATAAATTCATTCAAGTGACTTAAATAATTTAGATCTATTTCCAAGAAATATGTAATGTTGCCTAAAGATTATGTTTATGTCATAAGAGAACCATTTCTTGTCTTTCACATTTAGGATTTTATATCTTGATACTCTTGCATGTGTTGGTTTTGATCATTTAGTCATGACCAATTGAACTTACTTCATACTCTTCCAATTGTTATACTATAACACTCGTAAAATTCATTTTGTAATTATTTACATCTTATGAATTTTATTCCTGGACGGATGTTACTGTTTTCGAGGCCCGTGTGTGATTTTGTGCTTTTGGGCTTGGGCCTCGTGGGCCGGCTTCTTTCGGGTGTCCCTGTGCGTGGTTGGCACTGTGCATTGTGACACCGTGCGTGTAGGGCCCAGGTGTGGGGTCTGCACCATGGGCCAGTTGCTATGGCTGGTGGTTGGGCGGAGTGGCTGGTGTGCTCGTGCGGTGTGTCGGTGGCTGAGACATGCAGGTGAGCATGCTCCCACCTACTACGTGCGCAGGCTTTATAAGCCACATCGCACTCCCCTGTCGCTCGTCGCCATCTTCTCCTTCTTTCGTCTTCTTTCCTCCTCCTCCACGGGCGTGCATCTCTCCTTCCCCACCTTCCTTTCCCTTCCCTTCCTCCCCACTCCTCCTTCTCCACCCCTTTCTCCTTTCCCCCCATCCTCCCCTACCTCCTCTGTTTCCTTCTTTCGCGTGTTGACGGAGAGAGAGAGAGAAAGGGAGAGAAGTAAAGGCACTATGGTGGCTGGTGGTGGTGCGTGGAGCTCGAGTGGAGTGTTCCCGTGGTCGTGCTGTAGTCGTGGTCGTGCGGGGTCGCTGGAATTCCCGGGAGTTGGTCGGAGATCGCTAAAGGTTGTTTCAGGTACGTATCCCCTATTTAATGCGTAGAAATCATGTAAAATGGTAGAAATATCTAGAATGCATGTAATCTAGGCTAAATTTAATGTTTTAGAATTTTTGAGAATTTATTGTGGCATTTATGGATATTTATGGCGGTTGATGTGTTTTGGGTCATTTTGACCCTTCTACCTTTGCGATTTTATATCTTGATGCATGGTCAATGGATTTTAGTTTTGTTTGTTGAGATTTGGAGTAGACTCGAGGGTCTACATCTTCTGTTTTATGCAAGATTATTGGTGCTTGTTTAGAGGGTCCGATCGAAGGTCCCAGTTGGGGCGATTTCAGACTGTTGGGTTTGGGCAGTTTTCTATTTTTGCAGAATTCGGCATACCAAACTATTTTAGTATGCCCTTTTACTGTCAGATTAGGTCCTCTGGTCGAAATTCGGTCGTCCAATCTTGGACGATCGCCCGAATCAGGAGATTTCAGTCGACCAAACTAGTTTTGGTATACCGATTTTGGCGTGAGTGTTGACCATTGACCTGATTCGGTTGACTGATCCAGATCGGTCTACCGAACCAGGGTTTTTCAGCATATCGAACCTGTTTTTCAGTATGCCGAATCTGGGCCCAAATAAGTTTATAAAATGTGTTTTCCGAGGACTTTCTGGATTGCTGTGTTTTATCCCATTGAGAGAGATTGTGGGCCGTCATTGGTGGTCCCTAGGACCCCTGATGCGCCGTTTTACCGAGGTTTTGGAAGAATTTTCAAAGATATGAAAATGGTTTTGGAAGAATTTTCAAAGATATGAAAATGGTTTTGGAAATGGATTTCAAGGAAATAGTTGGCCTGTTTTGGAAAATGTTTTCCTGGTTTTCTGTGTGCGGGCTGAGACAGTGTGGGACCGTGTCGTCGAGACCAGAGAATGTGACGACATTCTCAGGTGGTTAGACATGACTCCGTGGTTGAGGTCAGGGGCCGAGATACTTAAGGCTGAGGGGCATCGAGTCTTGGAGGTATGAGACTCCTTGATTGTTGTCTCAAGGCTAGGGTTGTGGTCTGCAAGTTGAGGTGTCTTGTGGCATGACTAGGAGGTATGATACTCTTGCTGTCCATGTGAGCACTGAGGCTCAAGTGTCGTCTAGTGTGGAGGTATGACACTCCTTCCTGAGCACCCTATGTGGAGGACACCGTGAGAAGGCGTACCTTGTAGTGGCTAGTGCGGGTGAGACACGTGCCCCATAGTTGGTAGCATCTTGAGAGAAAGGACAGCCTTCCCCGAGAGGGGTTGGCTTTGTGAGGGTTCTCCAGGTGGGAGAATCGCGGGACAACGTGGCTCCTGCACAGGGTGGCACGTCGTGGCAGTGCAGACGCTGTTGGTTGCTCTTCGGTGGGTTGCTTGTGGCCAGAGTTTGGTTGCCTGGCACCGGGCTTCCTGACTCATTGTGTGTGGTTTTGGCCATTGAGGGCCTTTACTTGTAGTTTTGGGCTAGTAGAGCCCCGGTTGTAGTCTTGGCCAGTGTGGGCCTGTTTTGTGAGGTCTTGAGAAAATAGTTTGCAAAATGAATTTAAATGGAAAATTGATTATACTTTTGTTTTTCGTGGTTTTCTTGGAGTGCGTACTGCGTGACTTTTGTTACTCATACATTTTTCCTTGTGTTTTTGGTTTGCAGGTGCAGGTATGCAGTGGGTTAGCGTAGTGCATATAGTCTGTAGTCTCCTAGCAGCACACATAGGTTCCTGGTAGTTAGATATTTACTGTTTGGCTTTAATTTTCTCGTAATTTAATTTGTTTTAAATTATTGTGGAAAATGGGGAGCGTTACATATACGGAGATACATGGAATGACTTAATTCTTTGTGAAATATTTGAAGAGAAATGGTTCTAATTTAATAATTTGTTGTATCTCAATATTCTTTTTGGTTCTACATATATTTTAAGTTAGAATTTTATAACTCTTTATTCTTCCTTGTTAGATGGCGTTTGTTCCAGATAAATCTTGGATGAACATTGGGAATATATTTGGAATAGTTTGACTAGGGATTGAATAAATTATTAAATTTTGCAAAAGTGAATATTCAAGGATTAAAGAGGGGTTTCATGCCATATGCATGTAAATTGTGTAGGAACATTCTAATGTGGATGATGAGAAGTTCTTGAGATTATTGCCTGATGCAGAGACAAAATAGTTTCTAGGTTCTCTAACATTTACAAGATCATCATTCCACATCAAATGCATAGGTGGAATAAGCAATAAAGTATTCCAAACGCTTCTTGAAATGCATGGGGAAGCATTCTCAAATGGGCAAGATTCTTTTTTGATGACCTATTATGAGGCAAAAAACTAATTGAGGACCTGGGACTTGGTTATGACAAGATTGACACTTGTCCTGGAGATATCATGCATGTTATATTGGAAAGAGTAAGATATTTTAAAAGAAAATTGTGATAAATGTGGTAGATAGAGGTGGAAGGAAGAGAAGACAAGTTATGTTGGAGTTTAGTTGAGCTCCATGGGTGATATTACATCCCATAATGTCAATCCTAACAATATTCCTACAAAGGTCATATGGTATTTCCCTTTGATGTTGAGATTTCAAAGGTTATTTATGTTAAGGAAAATTGCAACATCCATGAAATGGCATTCTAAAGAACACTGAAGATGGGTTGCTCTAACATCCTACTAATTCTCTTGCATGGAATATGCTTGATGAAAATTTTCCAAACTTTGGTATTGAGCCACATAATGCTAGGCTTGGTTTAACTATGGATGGTGTAGACACCTAGATTTTCATGATCCTAGATAATGAACTCCATTCTAGTATAGAAAACTTCGACAATGCTTCGTTCCAACTTGTTTAAACCCAATTACTCAGAAAACCTAATTTCACCACGAATTCAATTTACATAAACCAACACTTAGGTAGCGTTTGGATATGCTTTTTTGATCCAGCTTATTGTGTTAAGTGCTTTTTATGCAATAAGTATTTCCAAACAGGTTCAACAAACTAGCTTATTGAGAAAAGAAAGAGGCATCTTATTAGTTCATTTTGGTGCTTTTTGAAAAGCTCATAGCCCCAGCTTATGGAAAAGCTTCTTTTTTTAATCTAGATTTTCCAACTCTATCCTTATAACTTATTATTTAAAAAAAATTAACACAAAATTACAATCTATGCCATCACTCACTTCCATGAGCTCCTCCTTTTTCTTCACAACTGTAGTCAGAGCACCTCCCTGGCTCTCGGTCTCGACAGCATAAGGGATGGTTGTTGCCATTACCGTAGCAGTCGCTGGACCCCCTCCCCCAACCTGCATTGTAGGAAGTAGCACAAGGGGGAGGAGAACGAGGGTGGGGGCGGGGATAACGATAGGGAGGCCTGGATGCACCAGTAGTAGAAGAAGAAGGGGGAGTCAAAGGTTGTGGGGGCAGGAGGAGGTGTTAATGAGACGAGGGCTCTAGATCTGGACGATGATGAGGTGGAGATGATAAGGAAGATGAGGATTCTAGTGGGGTTCGATTCCACGAAGGGGAAGCCTATGCCTAGGGTGGATATGAGTGGGGAAGTAAAGAAGAATAAAAAACCTGGGGAAGACAGATTTGAGTTCTTTACTTCCTCTTCTCCTCCCACTTCTCCTCCTCCTCCACGACTCCCCTCTGTCGCCATGGACGGAGGTAGCAACTCCCTGCCCTCAATCGGACTAGACGTGATGAAGTGCAAGGTCAGCTACTTCTACGACCAAAAGGTGGGGAACTACTACTACGACCAAGGCCACCTGATGAAGCCCCATCAGATCTAGATGACCCACACCCCCCTCAACCACTATGACCTCCTCCACAACATACAGGTCCTCAAGCCCTTTCGAGCTTGGGAGCGTAACCTCTGTCGCTTCCACGTCAACGACTACATCTGCTTCCTCAAGAGCATCACCCTGGTGCCTAGGGAAGTTGGTGCCTGTGGTAGTTCGTAGGCGAGGGAGATGAAATAGGAGAAGGTTGAAGAAGGGACCGAAGAAAAAGAGAATTTTGTGTTTAACATGTACAAGGGCAAAACAGTCTTTATGTTTCTTATTAAGCGCTTTCACACTTGCAATCCAAACAAACTTATCATCCTCTTCAAAAAAGCTACAAATAGTCTAGCTTAAGAATTCTCAATAAGTTGCTTAACAAAAAGCGTTTCCAAATGCAACCTTAGCCTTTTGTCCACAAAAAAATCAGTTTCCCAAACTAACTTTTCACCCAACTACATGTCCTTCAATCCCACTCAAATGAATTCAAAATTCAACAAAACCACTTTCATTTGCAATATTATACTTTTATCTTTCTAAAATGCTATTGTACATCCAAAATGGACCACCAAGTCGTGTTTGGTGAGCCTTGCAAAACGCATGCCTGAAACCATAGAATCGTGCGTTTTGCAAGTTCGTTTGTCCAAATTTCAGTCTACTTGTAAAATAACTTTGTATATATTTTGATTTAGTCTTGTTTGACATACTCCTTCCCTTGAACATTATGCCCTAAATGCCTTTCTTCTTGAACCTTATTTGTTGCCACACCACTTAAATGCTTAAGAACTTATCCCAACCCTCCATCTACATCCAAGGGCCTACTTTTAACCCCTACACCTATAAATACAACCCAACATCCTCCAACATAAACCTTAGCTGTCACCCCCTCTTTAAGCCACCTTAAACCATCACCACAGACCTCCACCACCACTCCACTGTAGCAAACCCCCACCATAGTCCACCATTCCATTGAAGCAAACCCAACACCATTGACAACCATCATAGGCCAATACCTCGTTGTTATCACCACCTAGTAGCAAACCTACAACCCATCGTCCAACATCAAGAACAACAATAGACCTCAATCAAACCCACCATCTCACTCATCATTGTCTGAACTCCCAACAACAACCCATAAATAGCCATCGCCACACCACAACCATCGACACCATCATTTCCGACCACTTCAAGCAGCCATCACTCTAGCCACATCACAACACCTCACCATAGCTGTCCTCCTCCTTCATTCACTTCAACCATCGTCCTTCCCAACCCATCCAATAACAACCTCCCCAAAAACCATCATCAACTCAACTCCACCAACACCCATCCTAGAACATCAATGTAACTCCACCAACACCCAACCTAGAACAGCCACCTTCATCAACCTAAACACTCACTCCACGTCCAAGTACCCAACACAACAACAACCCTTCACTAAAGTTCAACACCCATCTCCTATCACCTTTTCCTCCTTATCGAACAACCCATTCCATTGCAACAGCCCATCTGCAACCAACCCTCTTTGACCAAGCATCCCACTCCCACTAGCATCATTGGCCAACCACCACAAACCATCAGTACCAGCCTTCACCACCACTCCACTGTAACAACCCACCACCATAGTCCACCATTCCACTACAACAAAGTCATCATGTTACGACCCGTCCCAAGCTGTGATCCAAATTCTAGCTACACATTTTTTTATTAATCACATTAATCTTAAACTAAATCTAACAAGGAACAATATAAACTTAAACATTAATAATTGAAATAAATTTAATTAGTTACATACCTAGATCCCTTGATGTGTGGTTGGCTAACTCCAGATTCACGTGCACTAGCAAATTCCTAGTCCTATCCTGCATCTGCGAAAAACATCAAATAAACACACGTGAGTGACTACTGAAAGGTCACTTAGCACACGTCTCATAAAAATACACACTACTCTAACATCTCTCATGGATACCACACACAACCACAGAGAAATACCTTTTTTGCTATACAAGCAACAAATCTTTCAAAATCATGCCTTTGAAAACTATTCTTTTCTTTTCTTTTCAAAATCATATTCATGTCTTTCAAAATCATTTTCTTCCTTTTCTTTCAAACCATATGCATGATTTTTCAAAACTTTATACATTACTTGAAATAGCCACTTTTGCCAAATCAAGCCCATAACCACTTGAGAATGTCACACTAGTATCAAGCCTCTGCTTAGTCAAACAACCAAATCATATTTCAAAAACTGGCACAATCTCATTTTCTAAAAACCACTACGCCACCTATGGTGCAAAAAACTCATTGCCCCTCTCGGACTCAAACCACTCAATGCCCCCCTCAGGTACAAACAACTCAATGCCTGTCATGAGCTCAAACAGCTCAATGCCATTCACGGGTGGAAACAAAACAACGCCACTCACATGTGAAAACTACAAAGTCTCAACAAACATTGGCAACAAGTAGCAGTTAGGGTGCCACCCTAAACTCGCTGCACTGCCACGGATGGCTGCAACCACCTGTTCAAGCCAACATGCTTCTCAATGTGTCGTGCTACCCGATGCCAAGTAACTGACACCTGGCCACAAGTAGTCTACCAAAGTGCGATCAACAGTGTCTGTAGTGCCATGGACAGACCATCCTATGGAGGAGTTTGCCCATCTCAGTATCTCGCCTCTCTACATGGCCCTCTGCTAACCTTCCTTGGGAAAGCTATCCTCTCAAGGGATCACCTCATAGGGTACACCTCTCTAGGCATCCTAAAGTCTCAATTTTAGTGTCCAAATAACCAATGGCTCATCACCCCTGGCCTCAGCTGGCACCTAACAGTCTCAATACCTGTATTAAACAAGGTATCACGTCCAGCTACACAAAGGTCTCATACTCCTTGGTCTTACTGCCACGTACTTCTATGTACAGCTAGCACTCTAGGTCTTCAGTGCTCAGAACAAGCGAAGTATCATACCTCCAATCCAACTGGCCCTCGATCCACGGACCTTAGTGTCAGCCTCGTAAACGACAATCCAGGAGTCTCATAGCTCCAGGATCCGACAAAATACGTACCTCAGCATCTCAGTCTCCAACCTCAATCTAGGCAACATGTTTGACCACCTCAAGGATGTCATTACAACCATTGGTCTTGGTAACATGCCTCATCAATCTCTTGCCCTCAGTAAAGAGAAAAGTCTAGAAAATCTTTCAAAACCTTTGCAAAGGCATGCTAGTCTTTTCCAAATTTTTTTGGAAATCATTTTCAATCATTTCTGGAATCATTTCAAAACACCATAGAAACATCATACGAAAAACTGCCAACTCGAGCTAACATTCTTAAATCTTTTGGAAAAGCTATTTTTCACAAACCATCCAAACGTTTTCTTGGCAAATCATTGAAACCTTTGCAAAACAACACATTTCTTTGGTACCCAAAATCCACTTTGAAATCATTGAAATATATTTCCAGAATTACCACAAAACATCATGCCCAAAGCCACACGAAAACTGGAAACCCGAAGTTGTAACTCAAAAACAAAGCCTTGACAGCTCTTCTATTAGGCCGAAATAGTCATACCAAAACCAAGGCTACAGTCTCGAAGTTCCACTTGGTTTCCAAGACTAGACACTCACACAAAACTCAACCAAAACTCTATATTCTGGTGCTAAGGCGTAGGATACCTACTGGCTCATGTCCCTCAAAAACACAATAAGATCAGTACCTGACACCACAAGACAATACCACTAAATGACTCTTTCAGTGCACCCCAGCATAAACCAACCAACTCTAAACCTAGGGACTACATCATGATCCCTATTATCCATTCTAAACCATTAGGGTAAAACCTTATTACTTCTAAGTCATATCGTCTTTTATGACCTTTATGTCTCAAGTAGAATCTTGCTAATTCTTTTTAAGCAATCCCTAAACCATTCTAATGATTATTCTAATTATTATTGTATCACTTTAATTACCTCTCCATGATATATATATATATATTTGTGTATGTATATGTATATATGAATGTATGCATGTATGTATAAAAATACATACACACACACACACACACAATATATATATATATATATATATATATATATATATATATATAT
>JAMKQA010004583.1:0-23049 GCA_024699735.1 Posidonia australis | reverse complement strand
ACAACATAACATGTGCTCATCATGGCATGCAAAATCATATAGAAACATGGAATACATAACAACACATTATGCAACATGGGCATGATAATAACATGTAAGTTTATGCTATCCACAAAGAAGCAAATATCATGGAGATTATGTAGCATAAAATAGCAAACATGTTTAACATGAGTTTCATGAATCGAAGAGCAAACATCATGAATTTTTAAGCATGCTATGTCATATTATTAACATCATTTCAAAGGAAAAGAGCGGTTATAGAGAGCCTACCTCTTGCGATGTTTCCTCCGTGATATATAAGAAAAGAGACTATCCCCGATGCTTTGGATGGATCAAGGTTGCTTAGGACGCAAAGGAGAAGCTCCAAAATACGAACTTTTGCTGTTGGGTGGAAGGAGAAACTCAAGCAAGAACTTGCTAAAGTGCAGATCTGTTCTCAGATTTCAGCACCAGAGTTTCTCCCAAAAAATTGTGTTTCTCTTGCAAAAGAAAGGTTCTTCTCTCACAAAATGGGTGTCCTCGAATGGCTGCTCTAGGGGCCTTTTTATAGTAGTCTCTAGGGAGGTTACAAAGGGGTTTTGCAAGGGAAAAGCCTCAAATATTCATTGGCATATTCGTTTGCAAGGGTAACAGCCCGGAAGGTGGAAGGTCAGCAGTCAGAGCTAGGCGCCTGGTTGGTGCGCCAGTTTAGTGCGCCACCTTGGTGCGCCACCTTGGTGCGCCAACTTGGTGCGCCAGCCCTGCTCACAAATGTCTGATTTGGGGCTCTGGCTAGTGGGTTTGGGGCTTGGTTTAAGGGTTGATCGCATCCAAAGCAACATAAGGACACTCATTCCTAGGTCACCTCAAAATCGGGGTGTCTACAGTATGTTCACTGCATCCAACACAAGCCAACAATAGGAGGCCTCCATGCTAAGAAGATGAGGTCGGATGAGAACTTCACCATATATGCTAGTAGATGAACAGATACGGCTACCAGATCTGAATGCTACATCCCTAAAAGGCAGGCAGTCGAGGTCATAGTCTGAAACACTATTAGGGCACTCAGAATGAGCTTGCTAATGGGTGACTTCCACATGTACTCCTAGCTATATGATCGTGCTACAAGAGTCCTCTAAAACAAAGACGACCTACCATTCCTGGAGTCTAAAGGAAGGGACAAGAAGAAGACCAATGGTACACATTTGAGGGCATCCCAAGTGATATTGCATAGGTCATGACCCAGCACCAGAGGTAGACAATCCAATACCAAGGTCTACTAGTCCAGCACCAGGGCTAGCCAATGTAGTGTCAACCGCAGTACCAGTAGGAGCAGCACTAGAATCAACTGATGTAGCAATAGCAGCAACCCCAACAATATTAGTACCAGTAGCCCCCTACCTACCCAGTGTATACTCAACAAGGACAACCAAACCTAGCACGAGGGGCAACCACAAGGGTAGAAGAGCTACCATATCATCCCTCCATCCCAGCATTACAAACCCAAGAGGCGAAGCTATCCACCACTTCCAGAGCCACTCCATGATGTGTTCAAAATATTAGTGGAGAGTGGAGATTTGCATCCTCTAGCACCAACCCCGAATGCTCCTAACACCGACTTATTCAAGTATTACCCGTATCATCAAAAGAATGGGCATACATTTGCAGAATGCTTCACGGTCAAGGACAAGATCTACGAACTAAATGACTAGGGGAAATCATGTAATCTGAGATCAAGGAGAGACTAAAGAAAACTCAAGGAAATAAGCACAAGATGTAGATCAACTAGAACCCCATGCCCAACCATCTAGTAGCCCACAAGGAGGCCAAGGACGTTTTGTCAACTACGTAGCCAGAATTGATAATTTTCCAACACATACAAGGGGACCCTGACATAGAGCCACCAACTAAAGGCAAGGATTAAAATGAACCCTAGTAGGACTCACCTAGATGGGAAGCTCAAGATGACAACCCATGGGATAACTTGCTAGAGAAGGAGGATGACAATGATCTCGCTGTTCTCCATCATTCCAACTTCCCCCCTTGAATAGGCAACATGGAATGGATCACTCTGGAAGCATAGACCCATTCAAGCTAGCAAGGAAAGTCATATCCAACTTCGAGGAGGAGAACATCATCTTCTAAGATATAGAGCTGCCTGCATTGGAGGAGCATTTATGCCCATTGATTATCAATGCAGACATCAATAGTTTCCTGCTCCAAGGGATACCCATCGATATCGATGCAAGCCATAGTGTTTGCTCCCTACCTAATGTCGACCAACTAGGCATTGAAGAAAATAAGATCACTAGACACTACTTTGCCTATGCAGCTTATGATAGAAGTCAAAGAGAGGCGATCAAAATAGTCCAGATGGACTTTAGTATAGGACCTTTGACTTGTGTCACCATAGTGATAATAATTGAACAAAACTTGGCCCAACCATTAATTTTAGGGAGGTCCTGGCTAGTAGAAATTGGTGTAGTGGCATCCCTTGTATACCAGCTACTCAAGTTCAAACATCAAAGGGAAGTGATCATCATTAGGGCTAACCATTGGCTAGATTCAGGGGTAGACTAGGAACCCTTCCCACCAGTGCTATGTTAAGAAAGGCCCCCACTAGAGCAATACAATGAAAAGCCACCCGATGGATCGTATGGCTATGACGATTGGTGCGAGTAGGGGCCATATTCATAGATGATCCAAGATATGTTGAGGGAAGATGCTGAGCAGCCCATATATGATGAGTACAATGACCAAGACTAGTATGACATAGAGGCTACATTCAACTCACCTAGCCAGCACGAATCCTAGCTCCATGTAGCCCATGCAAGAGTCATTCCTTCTCCTAAACCTCCAGATTATATAGATAGAATGGGGTACACAAGGGACATCGACATTCATCATAGCCAAGGAGGCCTCAGCAACCATGCCCCTAGCGAAAACAAAAGCCTAACAGAACTCTCACAAAGAGACATAGCCTCTAGGGGAATCTCAGAAGAAATGGGTCAAGAAGAGACCGACAGTGACCCTAACAAAGCATGGACTGGGCACAAACCAAAAGAAAAACAAGAAAATACACCACTAGTACCCCTAATACTCAACACCAAGGACAGGCTCCTACAACTACCCAACAAGTAAAGCCCTTCATCTAGGAAGGGGGTATGAGACTCAAATGAGCCCGACTAGGGGCACAGTTAATTTATTTCAAAAATGTGCAAATAAAAACATTTAATTTCTTGTCTTTCTCTTTTCTTTATCTATCTTTGTTCTCTAGGCTAGAAAAAACAATAATAATGGATAAGTGTGGGTCACATTCGACACCTTATAGCATTAAGCAGTGTTGCCAAAATATTATCTAGGGTTTCCAAGTAGAGGATGTAACACCTAGAGAAGGTCCACCAAATGGTCGATACAACCTTAAGATCTCTTCAGATCTGTGGAAGTTACACGTACTCAAGAGTACACCCATGATCAATATGCTAAAGCTTGAAGAGAGCTTAAGACCTAGTGCTAGCTAAGAATAAGGAAAATGAGCAACTAGGGTAACCCCAACCTTGTCCGATCCTCACATACACCCTACATAGGGAGATAAGAGAAAGATAGACTTGGAGCTTAGGCATATCATAAAAAGCTACTTGCCTTGTATAGCGTGGCATCCTAGCATAAGTCCTAGAAGACAATGATGGGTGAGTGCACCAAAACATGAGACTTAGAAAGAACGCAAAAGAGAGGAGCGCACGAAAACTGAGTATGCCATCATAGCATAAATCCAAGAGGTAGTGATGGATGAGTACTCAAAATGGGATGAGAAAACTGACGAGTAAATGGGTTGTCATAGCATAAGCCTGGAAGGTAATAGGTAGACACTTACTGAAAAATAATAAAAATGAGGAACCCCAAAATAAAATAAAAGAAAGAAAAGCCAAAAGAAAAAGAAAAACTCTTGGGAAAGCTACAATCGCATTATGTCCAAACACTAGCGAGCGGCACTAGAGCTATAAGTCAACGCTGAAAGCTTGCAGTACCTCAAGCCCCCTTGACCTTTTCATCACACATAGGCAAGGGGGATGAAATCTTAGAAGCTCAAGGACTAATAAAATGATGGAGACAATGATCAACTAAGGGCAATACAAAGTCCCATCTTCTCAAAAAAGACAAGCATGATAAAAAGAAAAACTCTCTCTCCTTGGATAATACAAGGCAGTAATGCTAGATGTGTAAGAGAGAGGGCTATGACTACACTCATCAAGAAAAAAGAGGAAAGGTTAGAGAATCCAGAAAACATCCAAAAAAATTAGAAAGTCTAAAATCCAAAAAAAATAAAATACCCCAAGAAAATACCAAAAAGATCAAATAAGTAGTGCCATCCACCCTACATGCAAGTGAAAACTTAGTAAGGAAACTGGAGTTAGTCTGGTCGATTATGCAACAATTGACTCACTTGGATTTGGAGTCAACGTCCTACTTGAGCGTGTCTCGCGGCTTGGGTGCATTGTCTCAGTAAGGACATTGCCTTGCTGTGATCTTTAGAGCATCCACGAATGACTCACAATCAACGTCCACTGAGCTTTGATTTTCCACTTCTCTAGTTAAGGCCAAGATTGATTCCCTCCACCTAATTTCAAATATAGGGGAGAAAAGGATAGCACGACAATACCTTTCCTAGGCAAGAACAACTTAGCCACCCCTTTTGAGGTAAGGAAAGGTACACCTATGATTACAAACATGTATTGTTAAGTGCATAGGTCAAAATCTCACCAAGTGTTAGTACCTTAAGTCCTGTCATGATTGAAGAATGAACTCATGCCTTTTGGAGTTCATATAGTGTATGTAGACACACTACTTTGACTAAAAGGCAAACTTAGGTTTGGCAAAGGAAGGGTTCACTCCCTCAATTGGTTCTTTAATTATAAAACTCCTTTACTTGAAAAGTCAAGTTGTCGAATGGTTGTCCTTTCCTGAGAGTACTGTTCATGCTCGAAGACGGAAAATACATGAATACAACAAATTGCATCCATGTATTTTGCATATGTCTATATGGTTTATGACCAACCGTACCCCATTGGCCTAACCTACTATATGGACCATTCATTGCATCATGTGTTGACCTTGCATTTGTATTGCTTAAACCATGCAACCATGCAACCAAGCATTAGTTCTTATGCATTGGAAGTGGAGCATGGATGGAGAATTTTTCTTCATGAGTGTTAGAAATCCTTAGAACATACGATCCTCCTCGAACCAGTCAAGTCCCACCTATCCTTTTAAACATTCCAATTTGAGTAAGCTATCAACCAATAAGCAACAACTATTTTATTGCCTTTTATTTTTCGATCGGCGATAAGATAATCTCTCCACGACCATTCGTAGTTTCTACCCCATTAAAGTGATCTCTACATGGTTGACATGGTCTTGACACCAGCTGTGACACATAGCTTCGAAACCAGCTTGACCTCTCCATGTTTGAGCCTTCATTATGATAGTATTTTAATTGAACCACTAGACTGTGCGACCACGTCCCGAAACTGAGTCAGTTCCCCATTCCACCACCTGGCTATGCGATAATTTTCCAAAACCAAGTAGGTTCCACCTTTTTGGCTATATGACAACATCTCGAAATCAAAAGGTGGTTTTCTTTTCTTGTACCCTTTGTGGTAAACTACTCGTAAGTGAGCTCCCTATTTCAGGAAATGCTCAATGGAGATATCATTCTTACTTTGGAGTCAATTTTATTCCAAAATCAACTCCAAGGAGGGGCATTTGTAAATATCCCATTTTTGCATTTCTACGAGTTGAGTAGGTTAAGAAACCATAAGGCGTCCTAGATTACATGGCTAAGGATCTATAGCATATTTTCTAGATTTTTCATAATTTATTTAAAAACATTCTTGATTTTACTTGATGCATAGTTGTTAGCTGTGGTAGAGATAACACACTCGAACTCGTGGCAGGTTCGAACCCCTTGAACACTTTTTTGGTGTGAATTATCAACTGTTGTAGAGTTGGTGCTCTAAAGTATTTTTGGTTTTGAACATTTCTCTGCAGATTAATATAAAAGACAGGAGGTAAACTATAAAAGACCAAGATGTTACTAGTATGGCAGACCACGGCTCTCGTTGCTAGTTCAGAAGGCAATGTGTCTTGTCATCGTTGAGACAGGCAACTAGATAAAACTTCACACCACTAATACAAGCAATGAATATCCTGGATATCTCTCTCAATACATTTTGTCATCCTAGGCTTTAATGAGATATATGGGATACATATAAAATATTATCATGATTTTTCCAATAAGTATTATAATTTCCATAATTTTCTTATCATTTAAATATATATACATATCATATAAATCCTTATAAATGCCAATTAACTCAGGAAAATTCTAGAAATATGAATGACAATAAATTAAGATTATTTATCTTTATTTTTACTAAAAATGAGATTTTATGTTAATGCGACCATGTCGGTGGAGGGAATTGCGCTCTGATGTGATTGGGATCCCATGGAGACCAGTAAGGCCACGGCGAATCCAGTGAATCCGAGGATGAGAGATGACTCAAAAACCCTGATGAAAAGCAAAATAAGGACAAAACATGGAGCCTCTACCTAGTCTACTAAAGCAGGAAGATGAAGAAAACCACATCGAAAATCAAAACTCAAAACTGATTGCAAAATAAAAGATGACTCATGCCAAATGGATACGACATATGGATCATTGCAGACCAAAGAAAGGATAATGACTTCTGTTATGCACGGGGAAGGTGTTAGGCACCCCCACACACCCAACGAGTCGGTCTTTCTTAGAATTATTACTCGCATGCATAGCTTTGTAGGCACTTAGATGTTGGTTTATGTGGTTAAATGGATGATGAATGGGAATTATGATAGGGCAATTGTAAAGATAGCATCATGTCAAAACAAAAGTGTAATTAGACTAGAAAGCATAAAACGATGCAAGAGATGAAAACGTGGTGTGGGCAGAGGATAAGCTATGCTAGGTTTAGTCTCTGGGTGAAAAGTGCATTAGTGGTGTGCAATATTCACACGCATCAAGAACATGCCTCCTGGGGGTCCTAGCAATTTGCTATCATGGCCTTATCCCAGACACTTAAAGTAATGATACTATAGCTAATGGGGGGATGGATGGATGATCTAAAAATCCGAAAGGAAACCACTTGCATAAAAGAGAACTCAAGAGAAAACAAGGAATATGAGGAAGTATAAAACCAGAATCACACCAATGGAATTAAACATATGAGAGGAACCTAAATGGAAGGGGATGTGGTCAAGGCTTGGTCAAGCCCGACCTCACATGGGCCCTTAGGAATAGGCGCATGTGGTACACGTTATCGTGGCACGCATGTGAAACAGAGGCCAGGCCCTCCTCCTTCATCGCCTCTCCCCACAGAAAGCGTACATTACCAAAGCAAATTGGACATTCAGGGTCCTAAAGAGATGGCATTGCATGATGGAAAATTGGGAAATCAATGAAGCAACATTGGAATCATCCCCTTGTTCCCGTCGCCAGCGTCAACATCAACCAAAATCTAGTGAGCCTCCACAAGAGATCCTCATCCTAGGGCTCGACTCGGCTACTACAGGAAGTGAGGGGAGAAGGAGGGATTCCATTGGGACACGTGAACCACACGCTCAGTGGCCGATATGGCCTCAATTTTCATCAAAAATAATCTCCTAGGTCTCCCTCTTCCTTCCCTAGTTGATTCCAATAGAGGCAAAGGCTTTCCTTGGCTGAAATCATAGCTCCAGGGGTCACTAGAGTCATTTTCCGACGACCTAGGTGGGGGCACAAATCCAGTGCTCGATTCGTGCCCCAAGGCATTCGATCTTCTTTTCCTGAGGTCCCTCTTGCTTCTTCGACTCCTGGTGTGCCGTTTCAATGCTTCCCCAAGCCTCCAGTAGCAAGTCACGCGTCATTGCCGTCGCTAGGGAAGACGACTGGTAACGACGACGGATCGTGAGCCTCTAGCTCTGTCGCGCCTCTCCAAGCCCCCAAGAATGTTCCACAGCACGCCCCCAATAGTCCGGAGCCATTAGAGTCGAGCTTCATGCCCTGAATCACCCCTACAACCATGCTCATTGTAGAAGACGACGGCGACGACAAGCGAAACCCAACATCAAGAGATCTCACTCCTTTCTTGGCTCAAAAGGAGGGGAAATGCTCCAGTCATCGCCCTCAAGCTACCTAAAGCCCTGGATTGCCGCGTAGCAGCCTCTAGAGCCATCTTCTTCCTCGATGCTGTCATCGGAGTTGCGTCGATGGCGAGGGAGGTGAGAGGCTAATTCCAACCGTCGAACACAAGACCAGAACCATTGGATCTCCTCCCCTCTTTCTTCTCTTACTTCTAGTGGGGGTTGATGCACGATCAGGCATCGGGATGCCCTAGAAGGGCATCCCTGGTGGTCGTCGATGGCGGAGTTCCATCGTCGATGGCAGAGTTCCATTGTTGATGGTCGTCATTTCTTTTTTCCTTTAAAAAAAATTAAAAATAAGTTTTCTTTTGAATAAACTGTTGTGCTTTTCTTTTTAATGCACTGAAGTCCCTATTTTCTTACAAATAGGTCATTCTTCTTACATTTAGGTCCTTGCAATAGATTTTTAATCATTTTAATAGTATTTGTTCTAAAATATTGCAATGTGACCCTTGAGCTTTCTTATTAATGTTTTCCATACTTTAAAATTTGATATAAAACCTCTGAGTTTCTTTTCATGCATTTAAGTCTAGCTTTTTTGCATAAAAATCCTAAGCTTTACCAAAACTATTCTGAATGCATTCTTTCCTATCAAAATTGCTAGTTAAACCTTGAGAATTCAAATATTTGCTCAAATGTGACCTGAATTGCATTTTAGCCCCAGATTTTACTGATTTCTCATTGAATGTATGTTTTCTAGGGTAAATTTATAGGTCAGTCCCTGAAACTTTTTGTTTTCAAACATGAACTCTTTTTCTTAGACATTTAACCTTGAATTCCTTCAGAATTGCATTAAATACTTGTTTTATTGGCAAAATTGCATATTGAACCCTAGGAATCTTGAATTTGAACAAAAATGTACAATTTTGCACATTTGACCCTAGATTTCTTCAAAATTACGTAAAATGTGTTTTCCTATGTGTTTTTGATGATTTAGCCTCAGAATTTCAGTTTTCACTTAGAATTTGGGAATTTTACACAAAAGCTCTTGGAATTCACATTTTTCCACTCACATTTGCATTTTGTACATTTTGTTGCTATTTTTCATGCATATTTTCTCGTGCCTTCTTCCTTGCATCATGCATGCAATTTCAACTCATTTCAGACTTTATTTTCCCATTGTTTCCTAGATTTCTTCCAACTTTTGTGATTTTACTTTGATTTGGCCTTCCATCGCCTGAGAGCGTACATTAACAGGCTTGACAATGCGAGCATTGACCCTAATGAGGATTATTTTCTCTAATATGATTTTCTTGGATTTCTTCAAGTTTCTGCTGATTTACGAGACGCTTTCCAAGTATTCTCGATTTTCACAATTTTCCTCATCGCCCACGAGCATACAATAAAGCGACATTTTCAATTACTATATTGTCCCTCGGATTATCTTTTTTCTTTTATTCATTTTTTTTTTCAATTTGACATGTTTTCACAGTCATCTTATGCATGTGCATTCAGAATAGTCAAACATACACACAATAGACCATTAGCAAGTAGGAAACCTAGAAAGATCGAATTCTTCGGGCGTATGGAGGTGCCTAACCCCTTCCCCATGCGTAACAAGAATCATTACCCTTTCCATGGCCCATATTGATTTGTCCATTACATCCGTTAGGCACGGAGCATACATGTTTTCCTCACCTTGATTTCTTTTTGGTTTTCCTTTGTGTTTGGTTTTCCTTGACTTTCCATTAAAAGACTTGGTGGCGACACCTTTCCTTATCCTTTTCTTATCTTTCCTTAGTGTTTCGTTTTCTTATGCCACTGCACATGCATATGACCTAATTCATGCTTTCTCTGTTGATACTTGCTTTTCTTCACTACTTGTGAGCACTACATTAGCACATGCCATATTCATGCCTTTTGCTTAATTGATTGAATGTTTAGATGCCAAGATTGTGTGTTTTTTCCCCTTTTTTGTATTTGCCATGATTAGGAGAGTAGAGACTTGTTTGCCTCCCTATCTGGTTAAAATAAAACACACAAACTTAGATAAACAAATAATAAGGCGTAACTAGAGACAAATGCTCACAATTTCTCATGGTTTAATAAAATGCAAGTAAAAGACACAAAAGCATATCGCATGATTGATCATATAAGGCATGCATCTTCTCCTCTAAGTCCACCCACAGTTTGCAAAGGATAATTCTAGTAGCCCTTTCTATAGCTTTGGTGTAAGGCGCGTTGCTAGTTTGTCCCCCATTGTCCGCGATCGTGTCAGTGCCAATAGAGGGTACAATTCCATGCTACTGTAGGAGACGAGGCCAGCAATGCACCACCCATTCACTGCCTGTGCTCCAGCCAGGATTTAGAACGGGAACATTACTTTTTTGACCAAAGTCAAAACCCAAACCCATGAGTGTCTCACATGGTCAACCCCATCTAGGACATGCATGGTGAGAGAGAGCATGTTAGTAGCATTCATGTGCATGTGTGTCATTCATGACACCCTAACAAACGATTGCATAGCTCACTTACTTCTTTCGTTGTTTTGTCGTCTCTTCTTCACTGATACATTAGGTTTTTTTTTCCTTTGTCAGGTATAGGGTTTTGTGTGCGAGTTCCTAAGTCTAAGCCTGGGAGTTCCCTTTTATGACCTCAATCTCGAGGCACTGTTCTCGACTGTCTTTCCTCAAGCTATTTGTCACTTTTGACGATAGCTCCTCGTAGGTGTCATCCTCTAGTTTGCATTCGTAGCCCCATCCTTACTTGTTTGTGTTCCGTTATGGCCCAGCGAGCTTCTGAGACCTTTGCACTCTGCTCGGGAGGGGATTCCTGTTTCCACCCTCCTCCTTCTTTTACTTTGACATTAGTCACTCCACCTACACTCCATGATAGCCACTCCCAGGCGCCTGGAGTTCCCTGTCCTCTGGTTTTGGGACAATGGTAAACCCTTATTGGTCTGGAGCCCGTGGCCAAGGCAGTTACCATGACCACTACTAGGGCATCTGATTTGATGTTGTCCTATCCTTCAGTTGACCCTACTCTGCTTGCACACAGTTGGTTGTGATTGCTTCTATAGTAGGAATTCAACCCTCAGCATCCTTGAACTTACAGTCCCCTATGACATCCCTTCTTCTTGCTCTTCTGACCTTCGGTACTGCTACCGATGGTTCCATCACTGTGCAGTCTCAGCAGCTTCTGGCCCTTTGCACAGAGGCTGCAAAGCATGGCCTTTTCTTTGTATCCTACTTTGATTGCACCATTTTGTCTAGTTCTTGAGGACCCCACTCTGCCTGCTCAAGCATTCCATGCTGCACCAGTCATACCACCACCGTACCCATCGCCACAGCTTCTCGTTGTCCCGATGATGGGTGCTGCTACTCTATCGATAGTGTCATTGCCACAGCATACAAAACATATTCCTCCATCTGCTGGTGGTCCACCTTTTGGGCTGACAGGAGTACAACAGCTTGTGAACCTGACCACACCAGTTCAACAGTTGTTACTCCAACACATAACAACATGCCTAGCATAGCATAACATTTCTGTACCCTTGCATCAGATACAGGCTTCAACATGCACACCACCATAGATAGCACGCATGCATGGGTACGTTGGTCATCATGCCACAGTACCTGGTGGCGAGATGATAGATCTGGAGGAGCACACGGGTGCTATAGATACAACATACGTGAGACTCACCCTAGCTGCACAATCAATGTCAGCAGTAACCCTAAATGCACTTTACGCTAAGATGAATGACCTAGAGAAAGCACTACAACAAGTGCAGGGGGGACCACCAGTCTTATACCTTCTGGGACGTCTGCTATTTCCCAGAGACTATACTTCCTTCGAATTTCTATATCCCGAAATTTGAAAAGTATAATGGGAAAGACTGCCCAATATTAGACCTTAGGGCATACTGTGGTGATCTCACTCAATTATAGGCTGACGAGAGACTTCTCATTCGCCTCTTTTAGAAAAGTCTCACAGGTCTAGCTTTGAAATGGTTCACATCTCTGGATATGGCCACTATAAAGACCTGGAATGATCTAAGCCAAGCTTTTCTAGAGTAGTATTCTTTCAATCTCAACATGGTCCCAAAGCACGAGGACCTAGTCGCACAAACCAAAAGCCCCACAAGCCGTTTGGGGAGTACGTCGGATGCTGGTGAGCCCTCGCGTCACAAGTTCGCGGTAGACCTTCTGATGAAGAATCCATCAAGATAATAATTCGAGGAACACAACCATCCATAAGGGCTCTACTGAGCATTCAGCCTATTTCCACCTTTGCATCCCTGATCAAAGCTGGCACTCATGACGAGAGCTCACTAAATAGCGGAAGTTTTCCTATATTAGCAACATTCACCAAGCAGACCATGGCTTTGGGCGAAACCAGCAACAACAATGGTGGCGACAACGGATCCAACATTGGGTATGCACGGAAAAAGGATTCTGCTAAGAATGTTGTGGCATATGTTGGAGTTCCCATTATGCCAGTCAGTGTGGTGAGCTCGCCAGCACAAAGTCAGGTAGACTACACTCCTGCACCTAGGGCACCACGCACATCACAGATCACCACCACTGCTGAGCCAGTCTACCAGCCCACACTAGTAAGGCAAGGGCGCTACCCAGGACCAAGATGACCTCCACAACCCGAGAGGGATTATACTCCTCTTGTTGAGCCTCTAAGTGTTGTGTTTCCTAAGGTAGCGTCGTTCCTGAGGCTTCTGGAAATTCGTCCACCACCAAATCCACTTTCGCTGTGGTTTAAAGCAGATTTATATTGTAGTTACCATTGAACCACGGGACACTCTACGGATAACTGTTATACACTCCGGAATGCAATTCAGAACTTGATTGATCAGAAGGTCATCAGTATTAACACACAGGAGGTAGAGTCCGCGCCTACTACACAAACACCTTATTCCTCTGCATCCACACCTAGCAACATAGTCAACCGGCCCTTGCTTGAGCAGGCACCTGGAGTTTCGAGAGTCCATTTCCTTTCTTCTGATGAGGCTACACCTTTTGATCCTTCTCTTCTCATTCATGTTGTTTCAGAACCGTTCCCCTATCAGCTTGGTCAATCTTTCATTGAAGCTTCTAGTTCATTAATCAATATGATCCAACTAACTACCCGACCAAGGCACGTGGCTACAAAACCTGCTATGCAATCCACCCCTTCAACAATCAGTATGTTAGCCAAACCAAAGCATGACCTGGCCACCAAACGCCAACACCTACTCCACTAGCTTTGGTCCTAGTGGAATTGAAGGCCCTTGCTCCTGTGGTTATCAACTTGACACGGAATATTCACTGCATGCCTTATAGCTATATCACAGAAATGTCTGCTGAGGTAACGTAGTCAGGACAGGTATACAAGGCCCCGGTTTTGGCAAACAAAGCCAACCAGCCCACAACTTTGTCCACCCAACCAAAAAACCAGATTTTCAGTGGCCAAGGAATTGCCAAACCAATTGCCAGCCATTTGGCAATCCGTTTCTGATGGTCGAGAATCTGTGTGAGAGGTGGGGGTACGAGAAGAGAGCACCTCTTGGGCAGAATGACCAAGGAATCGCTGAACCAATTGCCACAAAGAAAAGGTGAGAGTTTGAAGGATTGGGATATGAGTGGAAACCACAAGACGGATACTTAAGATGTCGTAAGTTCTAAAAGCTCGTTATTCCACGAGATTTAACTAACTTTGTAAGTGCAGGATTGTTGGATCCCAATTAGAGTTTGGTGCTTACAGAGTTTGAGTAGGATAAACCAGTCAATGGGTCAGAGTGGATATGTGTGGAAGATTATTACTCAGAGGAGGAAATTGTGGACTCCAGAATGGATTCGACATCGTCCATGTCACTAGGAACAGCCATGCTGGCATTGCCACCTTCAGAGTCTACTGAAGGACTTTCTACGGGTCTAGTCGCAGTCCTGGATTCAGAATGGGCAGCCTCAGCAACAACAACATCAGTGTATTAGTCAGCTGTGAAGGGGTTACAGTTGGGATAGCCAAAATCATCACCTAAAGTATTAGAAACTATCAGTGCCTATTATGTGGATTTCACTTCTGATGAAGAGGAGGGTGATGCTGTAGTAACACAAGTTGATAGCATGCTCAGATATTTTGAAGTCCTGTTTCAAGAACAGTTGGCGATACTAACAGAGGACACATAGAGTGAACTCAGGCGCAAAAAGGCGAAAGCAATAATGATAGAATACACCACAGAGTAGACAATTACACAGGGTCAGTCCGCTATTATGACCGTGGAGGAGAATAGTTCACTAAGCACTAGACCAGAGGAGTTTATCTCCTATTAGTTGAGAAGCAGGTCTAGGTGGTATTATCAATCCTAGCCCCACTTGAGTAGTGGGATCCAGAAAAAGAAGATCCTGAGTTAGGCTCAAGAGAGAATGCGGGCGGCAGCACTCACATCAGTCAATTAGCGGACAGCTGCCCATCTGTCACACATGCTATACAAGAAAGTCATGAGAATAAAAACTTTTGTCTACATAATAAGCCTGTAAAGGAAGTAGAATAGCCAGATACATCTACAAGCTCGAAAATAGTAGAGTCTAAGATCATTAGAGGTGCATACAAGAAAACCAGGGTTATAGTAACAATCCTAAAGCATCATCAAGGGTAAAATGTTGAGAAAATGTGCACCTTTGGGGGCACGGATTCGTCATTTCAGCAAGAAGTCCTTCCCGAACTTATTACATGTGGAGAGGAAGATGATGCAGAAATAGAAAAGGAAAGTTAGGATGCACCAGAATTCTAGCCTTATGATGATGATCTAGAAGACCCGAACTTACATGTAGATGAAGAAACTGAGACTGTAAACATTGGCACCAATGAAGATGTCAAGGAAGTGCGAATAAGCACCAGACTCACAACACAGACTCGAGCAGAACTTGTTGAACTCCTCT
This sequence comes from Posidonia australis, assembly GCA_024699735.1. Taxonomy (NCBI): domain Eukaryota; kingdom Viridiplantae; phylum Streptophyta; class Magnoliopsida; order Alismatales; family Posidoniaceae; genus Posidonia; species Posidonia australis. Next base: position 7,984 of record JAMKQA010004583.1, on the reverse strand, counting down.
GAGAATATGCAGATATCTTCGCCTGGAGTTACGATGACATGGTTGAGCTAGACATCGAGGCAGTGGTACACACATTACCGCTTAAACCTGACGTCAAGCCAGTTAAATAGAAATTACGTAGATGGCAGCCATAGTGGTTGTTGAAATTGAAAGAGGAAATAATGAAACAACACAAAGTTAACTTTCTAAAGATTGTCCTCTACCTAGAATGGTTAGCAAATGTGGTTCCAGTACCCAAGAAAGATAGTTGAGTCCGAATGTGTATTGATTACAGGGACCTAAACAAACCAAGCCCAAAGGATGATTTCCCACTCCCATACATTGATGTGTTGGTAGGCAATACTATAGGACACAAAATGTTGTTGTTCATGTATGGATTCTCAGGTTACAATCAAATCCGAATGGCAAAGGAGGATATGGAGAAAACATCCTTTATTACCCCATGGGGAGTGTTCTGCTACAGAGTTATGCCATTTGGGCTCAAGAATGCCGAGGCCACATATCAAAGGGCGATGACAGCATTATTCCACGATCTCATGCACAAAGACATTGAGGTTTATATGGATGATATGATCGCCAAGTCAAAGGAGCCTGAAGAACACATTGCTTGTTTGAGGAAGCTTTTCAATCGCTTGCGAAAATATAAGCTACGGTTGAACCTCAACAAGTGTGTATTTGGTGTGTCATCAGGCAAGCTACTGGGCTACATCATTAGTCAAAGAGGAATCATGGTAGATCTGAGCAAGGCTACAACCATCATCGAGATGTGTCCCCCTACAACAGTGAAAGAAGTCCGAGGGTTGTTGGGGCAGTTACAGTATATCAGCTAGTTCATTGCCTAGTTAACACCAATTTGTGAGCTGATCTTCAAGCTCTTGAGAAAAAATGCATAGATCCACTGGAGTGAAGTGTTCCAGGAAGCACTTGACAAAATCAAGAAGCTCTTGGTAAGACCACTAGTCCTAGTTCCTCTGACACCACGACGTCCGTTGTTGTTTTATTTGTCAGTAACGCATCATTCAATGGGTGCAGTCTTGGGTTAGTATGATGAAACAGGTCATAGGGAGAGGGCCATTTATTATTTGAGTAAAATGTTCAACGATTGTGAAGTTAAGTATACCGCAATCGAGAAAGTTTGCTTGTCCCTCATCTGGGCCACAAAATGCCTAAGGCATCATATGATGGCATATCTGGTTCTATTATTATGCTGACATGATCCCGTGAAATACCTGTTTTAGAAATCCACACTGGTGGGTAGATGTGTCAAGTGGCAGGTACTTTTATCTTAGTTTGATATCACTTTTGTCACTCAGAAATCGATGAAGAGACAAGCCGTGGTAGATCACTTAGCAGATTTACCCTTGCTAGAGTACCAACTGCTGCAGACTCAGTTTCCTAATAAGGATATATTGTTTACCAAGGAAGAGGAAGAGTCAGTAGACCCTTGAGATAAAGATTAGTGGCAGCTTTACAATGTTCAACCCTTTAGCATCTAATTGTGCAAGATGTTACAAGGTTACTTCTGGTCAACCATGGAGAAAAACTATTGTTAGTTTGTGTGAAGATGTCACAACTGTCAAGTCCATGGCAACTTTATTCATGCACCACCACAGTAGCTCCACAGCATGTCGTCACCCTAGCCCTTCTCAACATGGGGAATAGACGTCATCGAAGCTATCCACCAAATAGCTTCCAATGGACATCAGTACATCCTAGTAGCAATTGATTATTTTACAAAATTGGTAGAGGCAGCTTCTTACAAGACAATGACCGCCTTCGTGATTGAAAAGTTCATCAGGAACAATATCATTATCCGATACGGAGTCCCGCATTCAATCATTTCTGATAATGGGACAAATTTCACAGCCACAAATGTTGGATCGAGTGGCTTCTCTAGAGGGGGGTGAATAGAAAATTTTAATTTTCTAATATTAAATTACCCAATTTTAGGTATAAGTTTGACAAAATGAAGTAAGTAACAAGAAACTATAACAAAATCATACAAGTTTGAAGTTAACTCTAATTCATGCACATGAAGGAGACGAGAGACAATGAAAATACAAGTTATTTATAGTGGTTCGGCCAAACCCCGACGTAGTCCACTCCTCAAGACCCTCTTGAGATTTTCCCTTTATATGTAAAACGAAGCGACACTTACTTGTGTTCGCAATCCTTCCAAAGCAATCCTAGCTCCTTCCACTTCTTGTTCCCTAAGAAGTTAGGGCCTCGATGTGTATCTCAAATGTGATGTCCTATCAAGACACATCGAGGCCCTATTTATAGTCGAGAAACCATCAAAACATGTGTCTAACGACTAGAAAACGGTCAAAAGTAGCTATATAATCGGTATGCCATTTTGATCATCGGAATTCCAAACCAATCTTCAATCAGCAACTCTCGAGCAATTTGGTATGCTGGAACTATTTTGGTATACCGAATTTTCCTGAAACAGTATACCATTTTAACCCGGTATGTCGTTTAATCTTCAGTTTTGTCCTCACAATATCATTCGGAACTCCGTTGCTTGTGCCGATTGTTCCTGCTTCAGTGTGCTAGTTTTCTTCGATATGTCGTTTCTGGATTCTTCATCTTTAGTCTCGAAGTGTCGTTTTGTATGTTGATTTTTGCTATATCAGTATACCGATTTTCCTTCGGTATGCCGATTCTGATACTTTTAAATTTATAACGAATTCTAAGTATACATGACTCAATATATATTTTCAATATATCATACAGTTTACATGACTCAACTAATTTCTTCAACATTTTCTAAGTACATCATTTACAACAAGTAATTTCTTCTTTCATGAAAATATATAAAAATTGATTACTCTAGATATAATTATCGAAAGAAAATATATTTCTAACAATCTCCCCCTTTTTGATGATGACAAAACCAAAATATCAATTATGAGTTATAATCATATAGGAAAAAAAATTTCAATAACCTCCCCCTTAAACTAAGCTTCCCTTTTCATGTGTTATTATCCTTGAAATTGATATTTTCATATATTTTTATATATGTTACTTATTTCTCTCCCTTTTTGACATAATTAAAAATATGATATGTAAGAGACAATTCTCCCCCTTTCTCAGCTATAATCATTATATAGAATTAATATCAACCAAGACAAACAGAGGAAATCAAAACAATAAATAAGGCCATTAATGACTCAAGTTAAATACAATAGATGTCCAATTCTCATAACAATGTAAAGAGATAACCAAGAAATGTTACAACAACAAAACTAAGGAGAGGGTGGATTTATGTGTTCAAGAATATCCTAATGATATTTTTGAAGCGTGTCCTGGTATGCCTCGACCCGATCACTCAGTTTCATGATGCTATCCATACATTTTTGATGTCGTTGATTTTGTTGAAGCATCAAGTCAGAAATCAGTTTCTGTTATTGTATTTGGATGTCCATCATTTTCTTTTGTTGAAGACACATCTCAGCCAATTGTTGTTGAAGAAAATCTAATTTCTTAGATGTGCCCGACTCTTCTTCCGCCTCTTCTTTAGAACTGGCGTCTTCATTTCTTGCTTTTGTTTGTGGTGGTGCAGAAGAGGAACCCTTTGGAAGATTTTTGAATTTAATATGAAGTTCAATGGATTGTTCCATTTTGGCCATGACTTGAGTTCCCAAGAGTTTGGTTTTGACGGGTAGGCTTGGTTCGTCATCAAGAGAAATGTCATACTTTTCAAACAAATAAGTTAATGGAGGCCCAGAAAGCAACTTGGTTTTTACATGAGTGATACTGTGAAAAATCACTTGACCCCAATTAACTGGAATTTGTTTGACAATAGCATAGACAGCTTGATAAGTCAGTTCACTCAACTCATCTTGGTAGCCCTTCTTTTGGACTAAATAGGCGGCCACAATGTATGCAATAATGCGAGATTGTTTGGTGAGTTCTTTGATCTTACTAGGTTTGAATGTGCTCCTAGGGTTCAAGGAGATGCCTTTATTCATTTCACCATAGGACCAATCTAACACATAAATAGATAGGGTGATGTTGGTCCCAGAATATGGAATTTTAAATAACTGACCTAGTAAAACATCGTCAAACTCTATGGTATTGCCACATATATAGGAATGGGCTAGAGAGTGAGAATAGGTCATGTTGGCATAGAATTGGGATACCAGGGTAGGATAATACAATTTATCACCTATAGAACTTAAAAATGGGATTAAATCCTGGAAATCTAACAGAGGCCTAATGGAATCGAGTTCATTAAAGAGGATTCTTCTTCCAGTGAGTACCTCTCTGTTGGTAAATCTTTTTCAGTGAGCTTTCTCGGCTTCATTGTCAACAAAACGGTATTTTTGAGCGTGAGTATCAGAAGCCGCCAGCGTGTCTTCGGTTTGCTTCTTTTTTCCCTTAGATGTGATCATCTTCTTAGGCGCCATGGGTAGAGGAAAGGAAAGTAATGGTCGGAGAGGGCCGGAGAAGGTTGGAGAAGGTGTATTCTTGTCACGCCCCAAATTTTCCCCAATAATTTAAACAAATTAAATTATGGGAAAATTAAAGCTAAATAGTAAATATCTAACCACTACGAACCTATGTGTGCGGCTAGCAGACTCCAGACTATATGCACTAAGCTAAACCAATCGCATGTCTGCACCTGCAAACAAAACCACAAGGAAAACGCATGAGTGACCAAAGTCACCCAGTACGTACCCCACAAAAAACCGCAGAAAACAAAACCACAAACAATTTTCCTTTTAAAATTCCTTTCGCAAACTCTTTTCTCAAAATCTCAGAAATCAGGCCCACATTGGCCAAAACCACAAACCAGGGCTCTACTAGCCCAAAACAGCAAGCAAAGACCCTTAATGGCCAAAACCACACACAGTGAGTTGTGAAGCCCGGTGCCAAGCAACCAGACTCTGGCCACACACAGTCCACTAAGGAGCGACCCCAATGTTCTGCACTGCCATGGTGAAGCCACCCTGTGTAGGAGCGATCATCGTCCCGCGATTCCCCTCTCTCAAGAAAACCTTACGAAGCCAACCCCATCCTAGGAAGGCTGTCCTGTCTCTCAAGACGCTACCAGCTACAGGGCACGTGTCCCACCTACACTAGCCACCACAGGGTACGCCTCCTCATGGCGTCCTCCACACACAACGCTCAAGAGGGAGTGTCATACCTCCACACCCGACAACACCCGAGCCTCAGTGCTCACAGCAACAGTAGGAGTATCATACCTCCCCGTCATGCCACAAGACACCTCAACCCGTGGACCAGAACCCTAGCCTCGAGACAACAGTCAAGGAGTCTCATACCTCCAAGACCCGATGCCCCTCAGCTTCAGGTATCTCGGCACCATGACCTCAACAGGGGACATCGCGCTCGACCACCCAAGAATGTCGTCACATTCCTAGGTCCCGACGACACCGTCCCACGCTGCCTCGGTCCGCACACAGAAAACCAGGAAATCACTTTCCAAAACAGGCCAACCATTCCTTTAAAAACCATTTTCCAAACCATTTCATATCATTTGAAAACTCTTTCAAAACCTCAGCAAAATGGCGCATCAGGTGTTCCAGAAGACCACCATTGATGGCCCACAATCCCCTCTCTTAGGGACAAAACACGGCATCCAGAAAGCCATCGAAAACACATTTGCAAACTCACTTGGGCCCAGAATCAGTATGTCGAAAATCAGATTCGGTATGCCGATTCTAGATCGGTCGACCGAATTGGGGTCAACGGTCAACACTCAAGCCAAATTCAGTACACTGTCCAGAAACGGATGACCGAATTCCAAACAAAGGACCTAAACTAACATAAAAACGGTATGTCGAGCAGAAATCGGTATACCGAAATCTCCTGATTCGGTATGCCGTTTCCATCTAGTATGCCGAATTCTGTGAAACTAGAAAACGGTCCAAACCCTATCGTCCGAAATCGCCCCAAATGGGACCTTCGATCGGACCCCCTAAACAACCACCAAAAATCTTGCATAAAACATATGGTGTAGACCCTCGACTCTACTCCAAAATCAAACAAGCAAAACTAAAATCCATTCACCATGCATCAAGATACAAAATCACAAAGGCAGAAGGGTCAAAAGGACCCGAAACACAACCACCGGCACAAATGCCCATAAATGCTCCATAAATCCTCAATAAATCACAATAAATTATAGGAAAGGAAATTTACCTAGATTCCATGCAATCCTAGCATTCTCTACCAATTTCATGCTCTCTATTACTCGAAGTGGAGATGCGTACCTAAGAAATGCTTCCGGCCATCCTTGGCCGACTCCGGTGCACTTTGGCGCAACCATGGCCACGAGGCACTCCACACGAGCTCCGCACACCACCACGAGCAACCACAACCCTCCTCTTCACTCCCTTGACCTCTTCCTCTCTCTCTATCGGCGCGCGTGTGAAGGGGATACAGGGGAAATAGAAGAGGTGAGGGGACAAATGGAAAGGAAGAAGGGGAAGGAGAAGGAGAAGTAAGGAGGAAAGGAAAGAAGGTGGAGGAGGAGGAGTAGCGCCGCCGAAGAGGAGGGGGAGATAGGAAGAAGAAGGAAGGAGAAGACGGCAACGGGTGGCGAAGAGAGGTGCAGTGCGGTGCGACTTATAAAGCCTACGCTTGTAGTAGCTGAAAACGTGCCCACCTACGCGTCTCAGCCACCAACACATCGCACAGCATCCAACCGCCAGCCACCACCAACGAGGCCAACTATGAGCCTCAACCACTAGCCCACACATGCGGGCCCCAGAAGCACAGTGCCACAATGCACAGTGCCAAACCACGCACGGGGACACACAAATAGAAGCCAGCCCACGAGGCCCAAGCCCAAAAGCACAAAACCACACAACGAGCCTCGAAACAGTAACACCCATCTAGGAATAAAATTCATAAAATGTAAATAATTACAAAATGAATTTTACGGGTGTTACAATTCTTGGATGGGAAGAAGAAGGGAGAGAAGTCGACGGAGAGAATTGGTCAGTCGGAGTTTAAACCAAATGAAGAAAAGCCCTAGATTTTGGGTTTTAAAACCGAGTTCGCGAGTGGTTCGGTATATCGAAACATTTTTAGTTTGTTGAAATCAACTACAAGAGATTTCAGAACAAGATTCGGTACATGCATTGGTGTGTCGAAAAAGTAAACTCAAGGGATTTCGGTATACCACATGATTTCGATATGTCGAAAAATCCATTCTGAAAAATCTATTATAAAATCGGTATACCATTATAATGTCGGTATGCCAATCCAATAATTTTCGGTAGATACCTTCGGTATTCCGAAAATGCACACACAGTGATATTTTTATGTAATATCTGATAGTTTACAAATACATAGATCTCTTTTAATTTTAATAAATTGTTGTTCATCAAGAGGTTTTGTAAATATATTTGCCAACTGTTCCTTAGTTGGAATAAATTCTAACTTGATATTATTTTTAAGAAAATGGTCTCGTAGGAAGTGATGTCTTACTTCTATATGTTTTGTCCTAGAGTGATGAACTAGATTTTTAGATAAATTTATAGCACTTGTGTTGTCACAAAATATTGAAGTTGTTTTTTTTTGATATGCGGTCCGTGAGATTCAAACCTGGGAGGGAGGTGGAAGTTCCACTCCTCCTGGCCAACTGCACCATGGTAGTTGGTTGAAAATATCGAAGTTGTTGATAACATTATATTAAATTCTTGTAGGGTTTGTTTCATCCATAGAATTTGGGCACAACAACGCCCAGCTGTAATATATTCAGCCTCCGTTGTTGAGAGTGCAACACTATTTTGTTTCTTACTAAACCAAGAAACTAAAGAGTGTCTTAAAAATTGACACGTTCCACTAGTACTTTTCCTATCAGTTCTACAACCCGCATAATCAGCATCACTATATCCTATAAGATCCAAGCTAGTGTTTTTAGGATAATATAGCCCAAAATTAATTGACCCTTGAAGATATCTTAGAATTCTCTTAACTGCTTTCAAGTGTGATTCCATAGGTGAGGCTT
>JAMKQA010004582.1:0-19960 GCA_024699735.1 Posidonia australis | reverse complement strand
GAGAGAGAGTCTTCTTCTCTCTTTTGTAGCAACCACCACCATAGTGAAACCACCAATGGAGAGAGCCATCCGTGGAGTACCTAGCAAAGAGGAACCACGTTAAATCCTTTGTTGTTTGTGTGATTGGTCTCTTGCATATTTTCTCCTTGGTGGCATCTTCTTTCTAGGGTTACGACTGGATACTTCTTCTTGTACTCGAGATTTCTTCTCCTTCCACTTGTTGATTTCGTTTGGATTCATGGGGCTTTTGCTATTGGACGTATAACATAATGTTTGAGCTTCAGGGAAGCCCATACTAGTGCTAGGCAGTGTTTTCTCAATTTTGGAGTACTTCTCGTAATCCACAAACATTCAACTCAAGTAGTAGACAACCTTTTCTTTCTTCCTTGTTTCGTCGTGTTGGGCTAGAATGACACCTAGGGAGTTGTTGGTGATCGCCAAGTATAGCAATAGTGGGCACTCAGAAACTGGCACGGCTAATACCGAAGGGTTGAGGAGGTAGAGCTTTAGATCATCAAATGCCTTTTGGTAGGGCACATCCCATTTGAACTCCACACCACCTTTCATTAGCTCATAAAAAGGTTTACACTTTTCCGTGTGTTGGGAGATGAACCTTTGGATGAATTGTAGTCTCCTTATGAGTCCTCTGAGCTCCTTTATGTTCTTTGGAGGCATCATCTTTGCAATTTCATTGGCCTTTATCAGTTTACCTCTATTCCCCTCCTACTTATAATGAACCTGAGTAACTTTTCAGTGGTTACCCCGAAGACACACTTCTTTGGATTCATTCAGAGGTTATATTGATCTACCCTCTGGAGTACTCTTTCTAAGGCTTCGAAGTGTTTTTCTCTTGTCTTTGATTTTACCAACAGATCATCCACATAAAACTCCATGAAATCATGCATCATGTCATGGAAAATCGCCATCATGGATCTCTGGTAGATGGCTCCAACATTCTTCAAACCGAATGGCATGGCGACATAGCAATAAGTCCCCCATGGAGTTGTGAACGAGGACTTCTCTTGATTTTCTTCTGCGAGCTTGATCAGATTATATTCAAAGAAGATGTCCATGAACGAGAGCATTTCATGGCCCACGATGTTGTCTATAAGGAAGTCAATGTGTGCTAGGGGAAATTGTCCTTCGGGCAAGCATCGTTGAGGTCCTTATAGTCGATGCATACTCGAACTTTGCCATCTTTCTTCGTAACCAGGACTATGTTGGCGATTCATTCGGGATAGACCACCAGTTGGATGGACTTGCCTTTGTGTAGCTAGTATATCTCTTCTTTGACCTTTAGCGCTAGTTCTAGTCATAATCTCCAGAGTTTCTGTTTCACTGTCCTCACGTTGGGCCTAAGGGGGAGTCTGTGCTCCACCAGGGATGACTCCAAGCTGGACATTTCTCCATAGGAGAAGACCAGAACCATTATATACTTCTTGACTAGACTTATCATTCAGTGTTGTTCATCTGAGTTGAGCTAGGAGCTAATCCGAATTAGTCTTGGGTCTTCCTCAGTTCCCAAATTTATTTCCTCTGTTTCTTCAACAGTGGCCTTGGTTCGTTTATCGTATCTCTTCACCATTTTGTCAAAAATGGTCTGGCCCATTGTCTCTTCTTCGTATGGGTCTTCGTCTGTGTTTACTAGCTCATAGACTTCATAGTTCCCGGTGTTTTTGCTAGTTACGCTCAATACTTCTTCGACCAGGAAGATGGTAGGAGGCTGTGATACTTCTTCTACCAGGAAGATGGCATGGGACTGTGATACTTCTTCAACCAGGATGATGGCATGGGACTGTGCTAACTCTTGTAGGAACGTCGTGGTGTAGTGATAGACTCTGATAGTCTACGTGATTAGCTCCGTTCTAGCTTGGGCTGCACACTTAACGGAATTATTAGATACCCTTTGTGAGGACAAGGTGGCAGTTAGGCCATCCGAACCATGTCCTCCACTACCTTCCCTTTTATTACCTATACGAGGAAATAAACTATTGAAAAACAAATTGTACGTGAATAAAAGACAAGTGTTTAATGCAAGAAAGAAACTAGTTACAAGGCTAGGGAGAGTGTCCCTAGGTTTGCCTCCTTGTCGGATGCGCTTCTCCATCTGGCTTAGTGAATGACCCCAACTTCTTCTTACTCAGAGGGGCATGGATGTAGGTTGTTGAAAAGCACAGTGAGGTTGCCGAGGTCGAGAGCACGGCATTTCCGGCTTCTTCTTTAGGGATTGCTTCAAGTGGGTCGTTTGCTAGGATGTTTGGAGACTAAGGAGGCTTTAGAGAGCTGGGAGAGAGAATGGATGCTGGGAGAGCATCATCGGAGGCTTCTTTTGAGGAGAGCGGGGACACTACTGGAGGGAGAGGAGAAGCTTCTAGGGGAGAGAATCATGAAGGATCTCTACCTCCTTTCCTGGGACAGTGGCAGACACAAGCCGATCTAGGGCCCGTCACTGAGTCGATTGCAGTGAAGCCCAATTGATAGGAAATGGTTCAATAGTATCCAAGTCAGTGGCTTAGTGAGATTCTTTGGTAGGTATCGGGGGTTCCCTAGCCCTGCTCCATTGTGCTCCTTGAGCGTCCCGAACGCGTCTACCATTCCCTACTCTTGATGTCCTAATCCTTTTCCCAACTTGTAGCCTATGCGTAGGAGAAGCTCCCATGGTCTTTGCATGTGTTTTGGGAAAGGAGAGGGGGTTGCATCTATGCTTCGAGGCACAAAGATTTTCTTTACGTTGTTTAATACTACGGTCACTGAATCTTCCTTCAAAGGAGCAGGTGGTAATTCCAGTGTGGTGATTGGGATGGTCACACGGTGTGCTCCAACTTAAGTTGGCTCATCTCCCTTGACCTTGATTATTTTCCCTTAAAGAGGGAACTTTATGCATTGATGGCATGGGGAGGTGACTGCCACGATTTCCTTGATCCATTGGAGCCCTAGGATGAGTCGATAGGAGATATGTGTGACCATGCCCATGGAACCCTGCATGGCTCTCTTCTACCGAATGCGTGGAAGCACTCGAGGAGTCCCGATACGGTCACGGCTAAGATGGTGAATCCAGAGAAGAAGACTAGACTCGGAAACACCAAGGAAAGATGAGAAAGGATAAGGAAAGGAGTCACCACCTAGTCTTTTAATGGAAAGACGAGGAAAACCAAACACACAAGAAAACGAAGAAGCAAACGGGATGCAGAAAACATGTGTGCTCCATGCCTAATGGATAAAATGCATAAATGAATGCGAGCCAGAGAAAGGGTAAGGATTCTGGTTACACATGGGGAAGGAGTTAGGCACCCCCATGCACCCGAGAAACTCGGTCTTTCTAGGTTTCCTACATGCCAAAGGTCTATGGGTGTGTGCTTGACTATTCTGAATGCTCATGCTAAATATGACTGGAGATAACATGCCAAATCAAAGAAAATAAATGAAATAAGGGGAAAAAGTTAATTCGAGGGTCAAATGTAGGCATTGAGAATGCCGTTTTACTGTACGTCCTTGGGCAATGAGGAAAATCGTGAAAGTCGAGAAATTCTTGGAAAGCATCTCGCAAATCAGTAGAACTTTGGATAAATCTGAGAAAATCAGATTGGGAAATTAGTCCTCTTTCCGGGACAATGTCGGCTTTGTTAAGCCTTTTCATGTACGCCCTTGGGCGATGGAAAGGCAAATCAAGTCAAGAAAACATGGAAAACGGGGGGAAATCCAGAAAACGATGAGAAAACCAAGCTTGATGCAAGTAAGAAATGCAAGCGCAACGCAAGGGAGAAATCATGAGAAAACATGCATGAGAAAAAGCAACAAAAGATGCAAAATGAAAATTCTAGGGGCCTTTATGCAAAAAACCCAAATTCTAAATGGAAAGAAAAATTTGGAAGCCAAATCACCAAAACTACTTAGAAAAACACTTCTCATGCAATTCTGGAGAAATCTAGGGTTAAGTGTGCAAAACTATGCATTTTTAGTCAAATTGAAGGTTCCTAAGGGGTTAAAATGCAATTCTTCCACTAAAACATGCATTTAAAGCAATTCAGTGTAAAATATGCAAGAAAAAGGATCCACGAAAGTTTCAGGGGCAATTCAATAATTTTACCCTAGAAAACATGCACTCAATGTGAAATCTGTAAAGTGTAGGGGCTAAAATGCAATTTATCCAGAGAAATAATGCATTCAGAAGAGTTTCTATGAAGTTCAGGGGTTTTAATGCCATTTAACCAGAAACATATGCGTTCAGAAAAGTTTTAAAATAGTTCTGGGTCTTTAATGCAAAAATATTGGATTAGAATGCATGAAAAGAAGCTTTAGGGAGTTTTTATTAAACACTAAAGCCTGGAAAACATTATTATGAAACATCAGGAGGCACATTGCAATATTTTCAGTTAAAATTTTATTGAAACGATTTTTAAAAAATGATCAAGGACTTAAATGCAAGAGAAGGACCTGTTTGTAATAAAAAAATACCTAAATGTAACAAATCAAAAGTAACAGAAGTTTATTAAAAGAAAAATATTTTTTCATTTTTTAAAAGAAAAGAAGATCGACGGCTGCCAGCGACGGAGCTCTACCGTCGACGACTGCCGGAGGGGCTATTGGAGGCTTTCCCATGGCCTGATCTGAGATCGGACCCCATGGGAAGCAAGAAGGGAAGAAGAGAAGAAGATCCAATAGTCTAGATCGAAGCTTCAACGACAGGAGTGGGTTACCCAACCCCCTCGTCGTCGAGGCACTCCAGCGACGGCGTCGGGGAAGAAGAGAGCTCCAGGGTTGCGGTGTGGCGATCGTGGGGTCCAGAATGCTTCGAGACATCGAGTGAAGCATCTTCTCTCCACCAGGGACTCATGCGATGGATGGTGGTGCGAAGTGGGCTCCGACTGCCAATTGACGTCGTCTTCTCTGGCGAGCAAGGTCGCGAGCATGTTCCAGAGGTCATGGCTCAACTCTGGAGGCTTTGATGTGCTTAGGGCGCGCTGTGGAGGCTTGGAGAGGCACGACGATGCTAGAGGCATGGCGTCTTTCTCTGGCTGCGATTTCGGTGAGCTTCTTCCCCAGCGACGGCGTTTGGGAGCGATTCCGGTGAGCTTCTGGTGGAGGCTTCTGGAGGTAGCTGAGTGTCGCACGGAAGAGTAGAGAGGCAAGCGGAGCACAGGGGGAGGAAGACCTAATGTTTTGGGGCACGATCTGAATAGCAGATCCATCCCCCCACCTAAGTCATTGGAAATCAACGATGGTGAGGCTAAAACTCTGATTCCAGCCAAAGAAAGCCTCTGGCATGTCTGGAATCACTCAAGGAAGACGAAGGGAGGCCTATGAAACAGTTTTTGACATGAATTGAAGTCAAAGAAGGGCGTACCTGGTCTGGTAGTGTGGTGAATGGTCAGAGCTCGCCAGTGATGGTTGGAACCTCTGATTTCTCACCTCCACTTGCTTCCTCTCTCTTCCAGGAACTCTCTGGTAGCTCTGGTTGGGAGGAAGAAGGCTTGAGGAGCTTTCCCCTCTCAATTTTTGCAAAAATGGCAAAAGTCCCTTTCTACATGCAAAAGGGGCTATTTATAGGCTTGGCTGGTTGTTATTGCTGGAGTGGAAGGTGGTTATGTTTGTTGGAGAGAAGTGGTAAGTAGTTATGTTTGTTGGATATAGGTGGAAAGTAGTTATGTTTGTTGGAGAGAGGTGGGAAATAGTTATGTTTGTTGGAGAGAAGTGGGAAGTAGTTGTGTTTGTTGGAGAGAAGTGCGAAGTAGTTATGTTTGTTAGATTAGATAGGATGTAGTGGAAGTTAGTTAGGTGGTTGAGGTTTGACTTTAGGGTTTGGGGTTTAACTTAGGATTTGACCTAGGTTCAGGGTTTTGTTTTGTATTTAGGTTTTTTTAGAGTCCAGTTAGGGCTTTGTAAGGTGCACCTGAGTGAGGAGTGGCTGTTGAGTTTGGCCCATTTGCAAGCATATTGGGGTGTCTACAATATTCGTGTCGACTATTATCAACTTGGTATCTGTTTCGATTAGGCCAATGGTGACCTTGACGTTGATTCTGCCATGCACCTTCTTTGTGTTATTGTCATACCCTAACACAGTTAGAGTCGCTGGGTACATTTGATTTTCATTATGTCCAAGCAGATTAAAAGTATCTAAAGAGCATATATTTAAAGTTGCTCCTGTGTCAACCAACACATCAGAAAGTTCAAAATTGTTTATTTTCATAGTATCACTTAAATGCAAATTCCTCCTTTCAGGAGGAGCTAATTTAGAGTCTGTAAAGAACAAATTTGGTTCAACAAAGGCCGCAACCCCAACTACCGCTAGAGATTCTAGAGGCATGTCTTCTAGGACTTGGGATTTCTTTAGGACGTCCATCAAGATATCGCGATGTCGCTCAGAGGCTTTGATCTGCTCATAGATGAAGATCCTTGCCTACGTCTTTCTTAGCTGTTCTAGGATATCATACTCCCCATCTGCTCTCTTGGGTACTTTAATTTGTTGTTGTAAGGGGAGTGGGACTCTTTCCATAGCGGCTGAAGGTAGCGCAACTTGATTTGAAATCCGGCCCGTTCTAATGATAGGGGCCTGATAGTGAGCATCATAAGATTGGGTAGATTTGATTAGTGACGCGGGCCTTCTCTATAGGGACTTCCCTTGGTGCTCGATCAGTCCACGATAGAGCAGAGATGGACCTTACTATATAGGGAAGCTTGACATGTCTTCGTGTGAGGCTCATGCTTGTCCCGCCCTAGAATTCTTGGAAGCTTGGCGTATCATCAATCCAATAAGGATCATTGATCCACCCTCATACCAACCACCCATTAGGAGATTATGAGGCTGGTTCCCCATTGACGAGCTCTAACGACACCTGTAGCCTGGTCATCTCCTCAATTACATTGTGATTTGCTTGAATGGTGACCATCCTCCCTTAATGCTTGAATTTAAGACATTGGTGTACCAGGAAGGCGACAACCATGATTTTTGCTAGCCAGGATCTCCCTAGAATTAGGGTTTAGCTAGGTCACGTTCCATGGTGACTACCATTGTAGTAGTAGTCAGTGGACCGATGGCACTGTCTATTTGAGTTGTACCGACTGCCTCTCTTACACCTCCGTCATATGCTGCATAAGCGAAACTGCATTTAGTAATCTAGTCTTCCTGAGTGCCTACATAGTCTGGGGTGGATATAGAGTAGACACTTTGGCTAGCACTAGTGTCAACAAGCACTCCTATCAAAGGAAAATCGTTGACCAACATAGAAATGACCAGTAGGAGGGCGCACTCTTTTGGTTTTAGTAGCTCTGTATCTTTGAAGGTAATGTCTACCCTCTCAATATTTGTGATGCCTTCTCTAGTTGTACGGAGGGGTCTTCATGATCTACTATGCCAAGCGATTGCTGCTCATAGGTGAGAGGGGTGTCAAGATTATCTAGGAAGTTGGTATCACCAACGAGCTCGTCCGGTTGAGAATCCCATGTATCATCTGTCCCGTCTTCTCATTCTTCATCAGATGGTGTGACCAAGCTAGTGGGACCCTACACGACTCCCTGGTGCATGGAAACACATAAGAAATCCCAATATGGTCACGACGAAGATGGTGAATCCGATGAAGGAGACTAGACTCGGAAACACCTAAGAAAGGTAAGAAAAGGATAAGGAAAAGGAGTCGCCACCTAGTCTTTTAATGGAAAGACGAGGAAAACCAAGCACAAAGGAAAAACCTAAAGAAGTCAATGCGAAGAAAACACATGTATGCTCCATGCCTAATGGATGAAGTGTGCAAACCAATAAAGGCTAGAGAAAGGATAAGGATTCTTGTTACGCATGGGAAAGGTATTAGGCACCCCCATACATCGGAAGAATTCAGTCTTTCTTGGTTTCCTTCTTACTAATGATCTAGTGTGTGTATGCTTTTCTAACATGAATGCACATGCCCAACATGAATGAGAAAACATGCCAAATCAAAGAGAAGAAATGAACAAAAAAGAAAAATAATCCAAGGGACAATGTAGGCATTGAAAATGCCACTTTATTGTACGCCCTTGGGTGATGAGGAAAATCGTGAAAATCGAAAATATTCGGAAAGCGTCGTGTGAATTAGCAGAAACTTAAGAAATCCGAGAAAATCAAATGAGAGAAAATAATCCTCATTCGGGTCCTTGTCGGTATTGTCAAGCCAAATAGTGTATGCCCTCAGGCGATGAAAATCCAAATCAAATTAAAAAATCATGAAAATTGGAAGAGATTCGGAAAATAATGCGAAAACTAAGCTTGAAATAAGTTTGAAATGCGTGCATGATGCAAGAAAAATAAGCATGAGGATATATGCATGGAAAAGGGGTAACAAAATGTACAAATGAAAGCATGGGTGAAATATGTGAGTTTCTAGGGGCCTCTATGCAAAAATTACATGTTCTTGGTGAGGACTGAGGTTCCAGGGTTAAACCAGCAAAAATGATTAAGAAAGCACATTTTATGCAATTTTAAGGAAGTTGGAGGTTAAATGTGCAAAATTGTGCATTTTTAGTAAAATTAGTATTCCTAGGGTCCAATCTGCAAATTTGCCAGCAAAACATGTGTTTAGTGTAATTTTGAAGAAATTTAGGTTTAAATGTGCAAAATAGTGGACTATGGATGAAAATAAGAATTTTCAGGGATTGATTTGCAAATATTCCGTAAAAACCTACATTTAGTGTAAATTTAGTGAAGTTTAGGGCTTAAAATGAAAATTTGTGCACATTTTGAGTAAAAACTTGAATCTCCATGGTTTGGTCTGCAAATGTGCCAGAAAAATCATCTTCCATTGCAATTTTAGTGAAGTTCAGCGTTTTATCAAATTATGGACTTAAAGTGAATGAAAACTAAATCAGAGGGTTTTAAGCCAAAATTTAAAGCTTAAGAAATATTAAAAGAAAATGGTAGGGATCACACTGCAAATTTACAAAACAAAACATTATTAAAATGATTTAAAAATGAATGTAAGGAGTGATATGCAAAATAAAAGGACATAAACACAAACAAAAGAAAAGAAATGAAGTTTTTTTAAAAAAAGCGATTAACGGCTGCCGATGACTGTACCTTACCGTCGACGACCATCTGGGAAGCCTTCAAGGGAAGCAAACACAAGGGAAGAAAAGGGAGGAGAGCCAATGGCTTTGATCTGGCATCCAATGGTTGGAAGCTTCCTCCCACTACCCTCGCCGGCGTCACGACTTTGGCGATAGGCCAGGAGAAGAAGGGGCTACTGGATGCAACGACATGGCATTTCGAAGCTTCTAGAAGGTCGACGGCACACGGAGGAGTGTTTTCCACCACTTAGAAGCAAGTAAGGCTGCGTGAGCTCCCCTCTCGATCCAACTCACCGTCGTCTCCAACGACATCAACTATAGAGGAGGATCGAGGCTAGGAGGAGGGCTTTGAAACTTCTGGAGTCCAAGGAGAGAGGAGAGGAAGGTTTCCCAATGATCGGAGGGGAGCTGTGAGGAGGGAGGTGCTCTGACGATCGTTACCAATGGTTGTCTTCTTCGGCGATGGCGAGGCTGTGTCCAGTGATCTTCTTCCAGAGGTTGCCAGAGGGGTTCCACATCTTCCAGAGTCGTGGAGAAGGAAAGGGAGACCTAGCCTAACCACTCCACACATACCAAGGCACGAATCATTCAGTGGATTTGTGCCCCCCAGCTTTCCTACCATAACAATGGGTTCGGCAACACATAAAACTCAAACTCCTTTGGAATCACTTTAGGGAGGTTGAGGAGGACTTAGGGAACAAAATTGGAAGAAGATTGAGCTTTGAACAGGGCATACTTGAGCTGGCAGTGGGTGGAGGCTATTTCGGTCGCCGTAGCTTGCCGGAGACGGTGGCCAAAGCTGGCCTGAGCTCAAAATTGCTTCCTCTCCGAGCCTCCTCACTGATTTGAACCTCCTCTAGATGCTCTGGTTGGTGATCTCCCCTTGGTTTCTCTCCTCTCAAGCTTTCTCTCTAGTTTTCAAGTTTTTCTCTCTCTTTTTCAAGCTTTTTTCCCCTATCTTTTTCTCTTGCAAATGGGGGTATTTATAGGCTTGCAAATGGTTGGGTTGCTTGGGTTGTTATAGGTAGTTTATTATGGATTGTTGTAGGTAGTTAGAGGTTGTTACAAGTTGTTATAGGTTGTTATGATGACGGTGGGAAATGGTTAGGGTTTGTTTAAGTGGTTAGAGGTTGTTATGATGGAGTGGGAAGTGGTTAGGTTTGTTTAGGTGGTTAAAGGTCGTTATAGGTTGTTATGATGGAGTGGGAAATGGTTTGGGTTTGTTTAGGTGATTAGAGGTTGTTATAGGTTGTTATGATGGTGTGGAAAGTGGTTAGGGTTTGTTTAGGTAGTTATAAGTTGTTATGATGGAGTAGAAAGTGGTTAGGATTTGTTTAGATGGTTAGAGGTTGTTATAGGTTGTTATGATGGAGTGGATAGTGGTTATGGTTTGTTTAGGTAGTTAGAGGTTGTTATGATGGAATGGGAAGTGGTTAGGTTGTTAGGTTTTTGGATTATGGCTTAGGGTTAGGTTTAGGGTTTAAGCTAGGGTTTAGGCTAGCTTAGGATTTTGGATTAGGGTTTGCTAAGTTTAGGGTTTGGATTGGAGTTTAGGCTAGGTTTAGGGTATTCGATTAGTGTTTGCTAAGTCTTTGGTTTAGGATAGTTTAGGGTTTAGGTTTAGGATTCAGCTGCAAGTATATGGGGTGTCTATAGATGTGCCTCCTTGAACAAGGTCTAAGGAAGAATGGAACAGAGACCGATGCTCAGGGTTGACAAAGACAACCCGCCCCCTCTTACAAGGAAAAGAGAATAGGATGAGAAGACCACTGCTTTCAGAGCACACACTAATAATCAAATGGCACAAAGTTATCGGACTTATGAACCAGATAGTTTGAGTTATCAGCCCACTCTGGACAATGTAACGGTTGTCAACCAGGTAGTTCAGGCATCTAGCCCAAGAGAAAGGGGGCATGACAGGATATCGGACCTACTGACCAAAAGGATAGACTCCTTGACGGGTGTCAATCGGGTAGTTTGGGGTACTAGCCCAATGAAGGAGGTTGGTCTAGTCCATTTGGAACATGACCAAAAGGGGGCACCATCGATTCCAAACTCTCTGAGCAAGAATTGAATGGGGCAAGGTAAGTTCCTAACCTACCGACCAAAGGATGGTAAGTTTCGGACTTACTGACCAGAGAGAATATGGTAAGTTTCGGACTTATCGACCCAGAGATGGCAAGTTTCAGACTTACCGAGCAGATGGAATATGGCAAGTTTTAGACTTACCGATCGAGAGATGGCAAGTTTCAAACTTACCAACCAAAGGAAATAAGGCAAGTTTTAGACTTACCGACTGAGAGATGACAAGTTTAAGACTTATCGATTGAGAGATGGCAAGTTTCGGACTTACCGACCGAGAGGTGGCAAGTTTTGGACTTACTGACAGGAGGGGATATAGCAAGTTTTGGACTTACCAATCGAGAGATGGCAAGTTTCAAACTTACCGATCGAGAGGGGATATGGCAAGTTTCGGACTTACCGATTGCGATGGCAAGTTTCGGACTTATCGACCGAGAGATGGCAAGTTTCGAACTTATCGACAGAGAGATGGCATGTTTCAGACTTACCGATCGGAGGGAATATTTTCGGACTTACCGATCGAGGGATGGCAAGTTTGGGACTTACTGATCGAGAGATGGAAACTTTCGGACTTACCGACCGAGAGAATATGGCACGTTTCATACTTACCGACTGAGAGATGTCAAGTTTTAGACTTACCGATCGGAGGGGATATGGCAAGTTTTGGACTTACCGACCGAGAAATGGCAACATTTGGACATACCGATTGAGATGGGATATGGCAAGCTTCATACTTACCGATTGAGAGATGGCAAGATTCAGACTTAACGATCGGAAGGGATATGGCAACTTTCGGACTTACCGACCGAGAGATGGCAAATTTCGGACTTACCGACCAAGAGATGACAAGTTTCAGACTTACCGATCGAGAGATGGCAAGTTTTGGACTTACCGATCGGAGGGAATATGCCAGGTTTCGGACTTACCGACAGAGAGATGGCAAGTTTCGGACTTACCGACTAAGAGATGGCAAGTTTCGAACCTACTGACGGAGAGAATATGGCATGTTTCGGACTTACCAACCAAGAGATAGTAAGTTTCGAACTTACCGACCAGAGGGAATATGGCAAGTTTTTGACTTATCGACCGAGAGATGGTAAGTTTCGGACTTACCAACCGAGTGATGGCAAGTTTTGAACTTACTGACTGAGAAGGGATATGGCAAGTTTCGGACTTCCCGACCAAGAGATGGCAAGTTTGGTACTTACCGACAGGAGGGGATATGGCAAGTTTCAGACTTATCGACCGAGAGATGGCATGTTTCGAACATACCGACCGAGAGGGGATATGGCAAGTTTTGGACTTATCGTCCGAGAGATGCTAAGTTTTGGACTTACCGACTAGTGAGGATATGGCAAGTTTCAGACTTACCTACTGAGAGATGGCAATTTCAGACTTACCGACCGAGAGATGGCAAGTTTCGGACTTACCGACCGAGAATGTGGCAAGTTTCGGACTTATCGACCAAGAGATGGCAAGTTTCGGACTTACCGACCGAGAGATGGTAAGTTTTGGACGTACCGTCTGAGAGAATATGGCAAGTTTTGAACTTACCAACCGAGAGAATATGGCAAGTTTCGGACTCACAGATCGAGAAAATGGCAAGTTTCGGACTTACAAACTGAGAGAATATGGCAAGTTTCAGACTTACCGACGGAGGGCAGCAAGTTTCGAACTTATCGATCAAGAGGTAGCAAGTTTCGGACTTACCGACTGAGAGCATATGGCAAGTTTTGGACTTAACGACTGAGAAGGCGAATTGATGGATGCCAACTGGATCATTTGGGATATCAACCCAAAAGCAAATATCTCTAGGTTCTATTTCTTCCGAATTGAGAATCCCGAGGGAAAAGAATTCATTCATCTTGGAGTCAAGTCATGGAGAATGTCTTCGAACTCCATCCTCTCGGACACGAATCAGGGAGACAAGGATAAGGATCATCCAGACTTCACAGGGGTGATGTAGAACCTACCATCTGAGATTAGTTCAGTGACAAACTTCTGGGCAAGATGATAACAAAGAATGAAGAAGACACCAAAATGCAGCTGACATGCCCTTGGTATCAAGAAGTGACAATAAAACTATGAAGGTTGTAGAGGGTAAATCGAGGAATACCCGGGCAAAGCCAAATCCCTGAACTACCACAAAAGTGTTGGAAGGCAAGGATGCAGGAGTCCTGACCAACTGTTTAGCCAAAAGGGTTTGCTAGTGGGACCTTATTCACAAGTACCAGTGCACCTTAGATCATCGCCGTTGTAGGGGATATCAGTTGAGACAGTTGGGGATTTGTTGTCTATGCCCAATGCCGTCGTGAATTCAGAGTGTTTGTGACATGCCAACGATGCCTCAGATTTAATGCTTGACTCGCTACAGTGTCCTGCTGTAGTTGTCGCTTTGTAGGAGTCATTATGTAATGAATGTCACTTCTTTATAAGAATGTGCACCTGATCATCATTTCGAAGATAATTTGCACAAAGCGTTCTCAAATATAGTCCTCCTTTCCACAAAGCAGCTTACATGCCCCTAGTTGAAGGCTTTGGTTTGGTGTTTTACTAAGTGCTTGTTATGGGACTTATGACCTAAGAGCAGCTGACATGCCCCTGGTATCAAACTGGCTAGACATCACTCGAGAGTATGGAGTCATGGAAGCCAGATTGTAACTATAGATGCACCTCGAACCATTGGAGTAATTGAGACTGTCATTAGTCAAAGCAAGTGATGCATTCATCTAGTGACTGGAAGTATGTATACTCAACTGCCTTCCTGTATTGTACTTGGAAGACCGAAGGAATTGTGGCAACTTGATAAAGGCCTTTGATTGGGATTGTAGCCTGCCTTTGACTGGTATGTCTAGGCTATGTTCTACTCAACCATGTTGTTCTGATGGTTCTGTATTTGACCGTGCTACCGTAGGACATTCACTTGATTGTATTTACCAAATTCTGGATTACTACGTGGAGATCACAATCATGCTGCTGTCTCCACTAATCATTTGATGTGTGGGTCCTGATCAGTGAACAACCGACTCACATTGATGAACCAAGTAGCAGATTGTGTGAGCTCAGCTAGAAAGCAGTTGACATGCCCTAGCATAAAAGGCAAATGATGCTCAATGAAAATAGAAGTCAAATCAGAAGATACCAAGGCAAAACAGATGCCTCTGGCATCGAGTCAGGCTACCATGGGAAGTGTTGGGCACTACTTGAAGATGTAATGACTTGAGGATTAGGCTGTGATTGTAGGTGCTCTTTGAATCACTGAAGTGGTCAAGGCTGATTTTGGTTAAGGCTAGCGACACAATTGTTTACTGACTGGAGGCATGTATATTCATCCACTGTCTTAAGCTACACTCAGATGGCAGGATGTGATGTGATAAATCGTAGTCTGTCTCAGGCTGGTATGTCAAGGCTATTCTATGTTCTGTTGCTTATTGTGTTCTGGCTGCAAACAAGTACTTGGTTGTGTTAACCTCAAGCATTCTCCAAATAATGTTTACCACACTTGAACTGTTGCGGAGGAGTTGCTGTCATGCTGTTGATTCTACAAGTTCGTGTAGCTCGTGTACTAACTGGTGTCCATTCTGCATATGCACTTTAACCAACGAGCAATTAATATGCTCCTGGCTAAAAGCACTTGGAAAACCCTGTTGAACAAATCCATATGCAAGCAAAAGACTCATCCAAACAAAATTGTGATGATTATGATTATTGTGGTAGACTCTATTATTGTGAGCAATTTAATTATTTAAGAGTGACCTTATTGCTTGATTAAAAAATGCATGTCTTGTTGACTAGGTGTCATTTTAGTTGCTTGTTATTTGCATTTATTGCTTTGCTTGTTCACTAAGTTCATTATCTGGATCGCTTGCTCGCTTAGTTCGACTGTTTGTTTGCCCTGAGTTAGGCTGGAAAGCTGTATGCCTGTTAAAGGAGGAGGGCACCCTTGACTCAGTTGATGCTGTAGAGACTCACAAGCTGTGGGCTGCACTCAAACTCATTGTGAGGTAGTGTAATGGACCTGGCTCCATGCCAAACTTTTTAGGGTCCTGCACATGCTTTTTTGATATCATTGACTTTTCTTTTACTTCCTCATAGACGTGCAGTTTCACCCTAACCTTGACATGAATGTAATAGGTGCTCGATCTATTCTAGAGGCCTTTGTTGCAAGATGGTGGGTCAGTCCCTCAAAGGTGTAAATTATTGGGTTCATACTCCAACTCCTCTACAAGGAATGGTAAAGGCAGAGCTACAACGCAAGCCTCTCACTCTTGGGCTATCTTCTGTCTTCACCTTCTGTCTTCTCTATTCTTTTATGCCCTTGCGAATGTATGTTTTCTTTTTTGGCTCAAACCCTCAGTCACTCCTAACATTTTGTCTCCCTCTTTGAGGTGCAGGGTCCTTGTGGAGTTTGGTCATTTCGTTGGACTTTGATGTACGGTGGCTCCCTCGCTTACTTGGTCATCTAAGTAGCGACAACTGAGGAGATATAATCCATTTTGACACATGCAAGCTTTTTCGATTTTCGTCATTGGGCAAAATGTTATTGGCAAGCAAACTATTACTTTTGTTATTAAAGTTTTTTTGTTTTGTGTTTTTCTTTATTTTCAACTTTTGTGCTTTTTCTATTTTTTTGTGTTTTGATATATGGTGATGAAAAAAGAAAAAACAAGGGAAACAAAGAAAAAGGATACAGCTATAGTCCTTGTTGCTGCTATTTTGTCGATGCCATTGGGGTTCATAGTAACTCCTACTAGTGTCACTGGAAACCAGAATCAAGTTAAGTGTAACCGAAGCTATTAAACTGTTATTAAAACTGAGACTGTCACTGCGAATGTTGAATCTACTGATGACATTAAGGTTGTATATGTTGTTAGAGTTGATATCTACTATGACGGCTGCCTCCTACCAGATCCAGGGTATTTGCACGTGCTGGGTCAAATCGGTGCATGGCAAACTGACTAACTTTTGGCTAGGCTCCCCATAGAGGAACAAGAACAAGAGTGGCACACATGTGTGTCGCCAGATAGAACTTGGGAAAAGGCAAGAGGACGAACAAGGCTGATGAGACCTGATGGATTCCTTGGGAAAGAACCGAGAGAGAAAAGATAAATCCCTAAAGTTCCAGCATCCTCGGAGCTTGTCGGCTCAGACAAGGTAAGGTCGACTATTCTAGGATGTGAACGTGCATGTGCAGGTGTGGGAGCAGGTGTATGCGTGTGCTGCCTCCCGTGGGTTGACGATAATGTATCCATTGTCAATCAAATCTTGGATAGCATTCTGGAGAGTGTAACACTTGTTTGTCGAATGTCCACGGGCCTAATGGAATTGGCAGAACAAGTTTGTCTTACACCACCCGGGAAGTCGGTTCAGTGGTGGAAGAATCTCCAATAGCTGCAGGAATAGCACAACTTTAGGAAAGATGTCGCTCAACGACTTCTCAAGTGGGGGGTAGCTGCTTCCCTTACAATGAGGTCGCCTCTGCCGTTGTTGCTGCCCTTGCTGAGCTGACACAACGTGACACATCGACTTAACAGTAGTGCATGGGTGTGTAATGCATGCAGAACTAGATGCTGGTGAGGGTACAGACTTAGATGTAGTGCCGCATCTTGCGTGCCAACGACAATAATCCCACTGTCGATCAAAGTTTGAATGACATCCCACAAAGTGTGGCAAATATCAATCGAGTGTCCTGGGGCTCGACGATAATCGCAGTATACGTTCGCATTGTACCATTGAGGAAGTGACGTTGGTGGGGGACATGGATCTGGAGTCTCAGAAGTGACACAACCTGTGGAAAAAATAGCACTCAGCGGCTCACCCAGTGGAGTGTAGTCGCTTTCAACACAACGGCCTCACTTCTGCTTAAATTGTTGTCCTTGCTGAGCCGATGCGACGTGATACACTGGCATGACGGTGGAAAGTGTGTGTACAATGTGTAAAGATGACCTATGTGTTGGGACCTGAACCTGATGTTGAGGTGGACAGTGGGTATGCTATTCTGTGTGCGGTGTTGAGCACAAGAGCAATAGCTATAGCACCGGTACGACTTCGAGCAAAGGACTCGAGAAATGTTGTATTCTCGCACAATTAATGGGTTGATTCTTAAGTCACTGTGATGCATGTTGTGACAAGTGCAGTTGTGGTGCAGGAGGCAGAGATAACGCCCTCAGCGCCGGAGCAATGTGAAGTTGGGGCGATGGTATGGGCGATAGTGCAGTGGGGTGAGCCTGCAATGCTATAGTGGTCTGCATTGGAACCTCAGAGGCTGAAAGAGAAGGACTCTTAATAGGATCAAGAGAAAGAGTCATGTGCTCAAGCCTCTAGGCCAATGCACTCAAGTACTGACCCTATGTAGCCGAAGACTCATCAAAAGAAAGGTCAGAAGGTGAGAGCAGAGCAGGAGTGGCCCCTAAATGAGATGCAACCGTAGCTGGTTGAACTCTTATAATAGGAGGGCCTGAGAGATAAGGTGTAGCTAGCATAACTTCAGGGACCCACGTGGTAGTCACCGCAATCGAATAATTGATGTGCCCTAAATGGGCATGTGTCTACTACTATCCCAGAAAAGGAAGTAGGGATCCTTCATGATTCCCAAATTGGGACGCATGGAGGGAAAAAGAAGCAGTCAAAGTGAGAGAAGGAGGATCTGAATGCGGGACCCCCTCCAAAACAATAACCGTAGGCTTGCGAGTGTGCAGGGCCATGGCTAACTACAAGTGAATATGAATGAAGTTGCAGCAAAAGACAAATGCATGAGCTCTAAGACGAACTATTGTCAAAAGTGATCAATAGCTATGAAAAGGGCAAGAAGAAACAACCACGATAGGCCGCCCACAGCAGCGACACTTGAGCTCCTCTCTGAGGACGTCACAACAAGTTACCTGAGGCGAACAGGCAAGAGAAACAAGCATCAGAACCTAAACAACGATGCAAATCTAAATGCGAGTTATTAAAGTGGCATGCAATGACACACAATGCAGATGAATGTCCTAAAGTGCACTCTCTCACCATGCATGTCTCACATGGGGTTGACCATATAGGACGCACTCATGGGTTTAGGTTTTGCCTCTAGTCAGAAAAGTAAGGTTCCCATTCTAAATCCTGGCAGAAGTGTAGGTAGTGAACGAGTGGTGCGTTGGTGGTCTCAACTCCTGTAGTAGCAAGGAGTTGTACCCTCTACTAACACCGACACGACCCTAGATAAGAAGGGACAAACTAGCAACACGCCCTATGCCAAAACTATAGAACATGCTACTAGAATTGTCCTTTGCAAACTGTAGGTGGACTTAGAGGAGAAGATGCATGCCCTATATGATCAATCATGCAATATGCTTTTGTGTCTTTTACTTATGTTTTATTAAGTCAAAGGGATTGTGAGCATTTGTCTCTAGTTATGCCTTATTATTTGTTTGTCTGAGTTTGTGTATTTTATTTTAACTAGATAGGGAGGCAAACATGTCTCTACTCTCCTAATCATGGCAAATACAAAAAGGGGAAGAAAACACATAATCATGGCATCCAAACACTCAACCAACAAGCAAAAGGCATGAGCATGGCATGTGCTAGTGTAGTGCTCACGGGTAAGTGAAGAAAAGCAAGCATCATAACAAAAGGCATGAATTAGGTCATGTGCTTGTGTGGTGGCATAGCAATCGTGTAAAAATCATGGATGAGACACTTAGCCATTGTGGGCTAAAGAAAGGATAAGGATTTCTGTTATGCATGGGGAAGGTGTTAGGCACTCCCATACGCCCGAAGAATTCGGTCGTTCAAGGTTAACCGCTTGCTCATGATTTAGTGTGTGTATGCTTCTCTATTTCTAATGCACATGCCTAAGATGAATGTGAAAACATGACAAATCTCCAAGAAACAATAATTAAAAGAGAAATGATAAAGAAAATAATACGAGGGACAATGTAGGCATTTAAAATGCCGCTTTACTGTACGCCCTTGGGCGATGAGGAAAATCATGTAAAAATAAAAAATGTTTAGGAAGTGCTACTCAAAACAGCAAAAGCTGGTAATCTTGAGAAAATCAAGAGGAGAAAATAATCCGCATTCGGGTCCATATTGACATTGTCAAGCCTGTTAATGTACGCCCTTGGGTGATAGGTAAAATCAAGTAAATCAGAGTCCTCTAGAGAGAAAACCGACGCAAAATAGTGGAAAACTTCAAATGCTCAAAAAGGGAAATAATTCTCGTTAGGTTGATGTAGGCATTTACATGCAAATTAATGTACGCCCTTGTGACCATGTCGGTGGAACCCCAGGGCGCGGTTCCCAAAACCTAACTCCGGTGTGCGGGAACACACTGGGAGGTCCGATATAGTCACGGCGAAAATTCCCTAGCGGAGTCGCCAGTTCCTGTGACCATGCCGGTGGAACCCCTGGGCGTGGTTCACCAAAACCTGACTTCAATGTGCAGGAACACACTGGGAGGTCCGATACAGTCACGGCGAAAATCCCCAGCAGAGTCGCCAGTTCCTGTGACCATGCTAGTGGAACCCCTGGGCGCGGTTCACCAAAACCTGACTCCGGTGTGTGGGAACACACTGGGAGGTCCGATACAGTCACGGCGGAAATGGTGAATCCGGAGGAAGAGACAAGACTCGGAAACACCAAAGGGAAGACAAAAGGATAAGGAAAGGAGTCGCCACCTAGTCTTTTAATGGAAGACGAGGAAAACCAAGAAAACACCAAGAAAGGTAGAAAGCAAACAAGATGCAATGATGCATATGTGATCCGTGCCTAATGGATAATGCAAGAATGAATGCGGGCCAGAGAAAGGGTAAGGATTCTGGTTACGCATGGAGAAGGGGTTAGGCACCCCCATGCGCCCGAGAAA
>JAMKQA010004581.1:0-15551 GCA_024699735.1 Posidonia australis | reverse complement strand
TCTCCCTTCAAAAATATAGAACCTAATAATGAAATCATTAGACAAACACATTTGACACAAATAATGGAACAAAATAATTTTACCAATGTTCATCTACAAACCATTGGAAAGCAAACTGATAGAATAGAAAACTTCTTAGAAAATAATAAGAAAAATACTTCCCAAAATAAGATACCATCAAAGTCTCCTGCTATAATTATACTCGATTACATGAAAGAAGGGATTGAGTTAGGAAATAAAGAACCATTAAAAATGAATCAAATTAATGAATTTACACAAGAACTCTCTTCAAGATTACAAAAATTATCACTTATTGATACTGTCAATACAGTACAAGAACAATTTTATGAGAACACTGATACTGAGCCTGATGATGCTATTAATAAAATTTATTCTACAACCAAGAACTATTACACTAGACCAACACCTATAGACATTCAGTTTAAGGATGATCTTTCTGTTAGAGACCATTTTGACGGACGATCACTTGTTGAATGGAACCTTGACGGGTTTAGTGAATATCAAATACATCAAATGCTACATCAGATGTTAATATATGCTACCGCCTGTAAAACACACAACAATTTAGAATCAGGAATTAATGTCCTCTCTTATTGCATTTGTAACAGGTCGGAATCTTCTTTGTATATTCCATAGGTTTGGTATTGTTTCTAGATTTTTTTGGTTTGATTTTTGTGATATTTTTTCTTTCCTTCATTTTTTCTATTCCTTGGTGTTAACCTAGGATTGTCAACACCAAATTGATAACAAAAATCTCCTGATTCTTTTCTTCCTAAAAGCCTCTGTTTCTTCAACTGTCCTTTAAGTTTTAAATCATTACATAGTGTTAGGCTTGTTTGATTAATTGTTTGTATTAATTCACCATAAGATATCTGCTCAAAGGGTAGAGCATTGTTATATATATATATATATTTATTTATTTATTCATTTATATACATTTGATCTAATGGAAAAGACTGTAGTTAATAAATTCTTTTAAATTATTCTCAAACATGAGAATGATGAAAAGAATGAGGTTGGGGATGAGATTAAGATTACTGAAATGATGATGGATGGTTAAGATTAAGAGTCTTAATTATTTTAAATAGAGATGAATTCTACCAGATCATTATTTTCTCTCTCTCTCTCTCTTTATATATATATATATATACATACATACATACATACATACATACAATTCCTATAGGTGCTACAGGCACATTTTTCTGTAGATACTTTTTTATTTTTAAAAATAAAATCTAATTAAATGATTGATTAATCTATAAAATAATCTACTACATGTTAAAATTTCATCTTAATCTGAGTTATAATCATTGTTAAATTTTAATCTAAAATTTAACAATTAAAATTTAGCAAAATGTGTTAAATTTTAAGACCTTTAGATCATAGATTAATGGTTATTTGATTTAAATAAAAATTTTACTATGTATTTATAAATATACGATAAATAAATCTATATGTTATTTTTTTCTTTCATGAATTTATTTCATAAATCTATATCTTAATTTAAAGACACTTAAGTAGCGTTTGGAAACGCTTTTTTACACCAATTTATTACATTAAGCGCTTATTGTCTAATAAGCGTTTCTAAATGAGCCAGCTTATCGAGTTGTTCCAAAAAAACTACTTGTAACCTTTTAGTTAATTTTAAGCTATTAAAAGCTAATGAGTGTTAATTTTTTGAAAAGTTATGAATATTAGCCATGGTTTTTCCAATGATATCCTTAGAAGTTGATTTTAATTACAACATAAACTAAAGCACGATGGTAGTAGTGGTGGTGGCCAACGACGAAGGTGGTGGTGGTGGTTGGCGACAGCGACGGTATACATTAATAAGCATGATAATGCCAACATCGACCCGAATGCGGGTTATTTTTCTCTTTTGACTTTCACGAGTTTTTCTAATTTCCGCTATTTTACGCGACACCTTCTCCGAACATTTCTGATTTTTACATGATTTTTTCATCGCCCAAGGGTGTACATTAAGTGGCATTCTCAATGTCTATATTGTTCCTCAGGTTGTTTTTCTTATTTCCTTTATTCATCTTCTCGTGGATTTTCGTGTCAGGCTTTTTGCATTCATCCTGGGCATGTGCATCAAAAGTAAATAAGCATACACACACTAGATCATGAGCAAGCAATTAGCCAAGAAAGATCGATTTTCTAACGTATGAGAGTACCTAACACTTTTTCCCATGCGTAACAAGAATCCTCACCCTTTCTCTGGCTCGTAGTAGTTAAGTGTTGCATCCATTAGGCATAGAGTACATTCACATTCACATATTTGTATTCGTTTGTATTATTTTCTCGCATTTATATGCATTTTGGTTTTCCTCGTATTTATATTAAAAGACTAAATGATGACTTCTTTTTTTATCCTTTTCTTATTCTTCATTGGTGTTTTTGAGTTGAGTCTTCTTTCTCAAATTCACCATCTCGTCGTGACCTTATCGGGACTCTTCGTGTGTTTTGACGCACGAAGAGTCAAGTGGTTCTACCAGCATGGTCACAATATAATATACTATTAGTGGTGGGTTATGCAATATAAATGTAAATGCCATATGACACAGCTCTATTATGCATACAGTTAAAGAGAATTCAATCTCGTATAAATACAAAAAGATATATGCTTTAGTACATGTTAGTGGTGGATTAAGAAATGTAAATACAGATGTCACATGGCATATTTTTATAATTTTCAAAATTAATTACTTTTAGTAATTTTTATATAGACAACTAATAAAACAATCAAGGCTAATATGAAATTACTATATTGTTCAGAAAATATTATATTTAGATAACATTATACATGCTTCTTTTTGTGTTTTTTAAAATGGAAGAAAATTTGATTTGTAAACTTTAGAATTTGTAAGTGAGAGGGATTTTTTTTTGGGGACATGATTGTGTCATAATGACACCTACAAATGTGGATGCTAATATTATACATGTAGTTAAGATAATTCAATCTTATGGAAATGTAAAAAGAAATATGTTATACTGGTAGTGATGGGTTATGAAATATAAATACATATGTCATGTGACACAACTCTATTATACATGTAGTTAAAGAGAATTTAATCTTGAATAAATAGAAGAAGAAATATGTTAGTGGTGGATTAAGAAATGAAAATACAAATGTCACATGGCATATTTTTATATTTTTCAAAATTAATTATTTTTAATAATTTTTAAATAGACAACTAAGAAAACAATCATGGCTAATATGAAATTACTATAATGTTTAGAAAATATTATATTTAGATAACATTATACATGCTTCTTTTTGTATTTTTTTAAATGGAAGAAAATTTGATCGGTAAACTTTAGAATTTGTAAGCAATAGGTGTTTTGTAATTATTTTTTTTAGACTTGATTGTGTCATAATGATACCTACAAATGTAGATGCTAATATTATACATGTAGTTAAGAAAATTCAATCTTATAGAAAATTAAGAAGAAATATGCTATACTGCTAGTGATTGGTTATAAAATATAAATATCTATGTCATGTGGCACAACTACATTATACATGTAGTTAAAAAGAATTCAATCTCGTATGAATACAAAAAAGAAATGTGTTTTAGTACACGATAGTGGTAGATTAAGAAATGTAAATACATATGTAACATAACATAGGTAGTTGTTAAGTAAAAAAAACACAATTAGATATAAATATAGATTAAAAAAATAATCTCCTTCTCACCCTCTCTTGTCTCGGACTCCACACAAATCATTCCTCTTATCTGTAGGGTGTGGTGTGCTGTCAACAGAACATTATGTATTTATATAATGAAGATTTAATAATGGAAATTTAATGAATATATATATATATATATATATATAACGGAATTTTTTTTTCTAAATTTTATTTTCTCTTCTCTTTCGTCTTCTTTTCGGTAAAGTTGTGTCAGTGGGGCTCAAATGCTAATCTTCGCTCGTAAGATATGATTTCCCCTTTAACCGCTGGCGTCACGACTCCTTGTCTGCTCTGCTCTTTCCTCGTGGTGGCGGGGTCCGGTCTGGTTGCTTGTGAGATTTAATTCCAAGCCATCATGGTTTTACTAGCCTTTTGGAGGTGTACATTGTGTACGTGTGATTTTATCAAGGCTTTCAAAAGGGGACGTGGACGGTGGACCCTCCAGCCGAAGAGATAATGATCACGTCCTGCCCGTGACAACGATGTTTGTCGATCACTAGTTTTCCAGACGATCATTGATGGCGAGTCGGCATTAGATAAGCCTCAATTGTCTAATGTAGTAGGACTAATCCACTAACAATTTTACTTGATATCGGTAGCCTTTTACGTGAAAGATAACGTCTTATGATACATGTATTAAGACTTAAGAGATTAAGCTATCATAAGTCGGATTCATATGTACACAATCCTGCACATAAGGGTGTCAACGGTTGGGGGTTGTTAACTCATAACCCAACTTATTTTGAGATAATAAGTTATGGGTCAGGTGATGATCTATTTACCTCGTAATCCGATCCAACGTATTTAGGTAACGGATTATGAATAGGTTAACGGATCAATATATGATATAATGACATCTTTGTATATAAATATGTATTGTATAATATTCAAATATGTACGAATCATTCAAATAGATATATTCTAAACATTAAAGAACTAATAAAATATAAATGAATGACTAATAATAATTAATTAATAATCTCTATAAAATACAAAAACATTATGTTTTTTTATAAAGGAAAAGACATACATAAAACATACCAAAGACTAAATCAACAGCAAAAGAAAATAGATTTTGATTCTCTTTAGATTTGTAAAATTATTAAATGAAAATCCTATTCTAATAGGTTAACGAGTTAATGGGTTAGGACGTATGTTAAACTCATAAATCCAATCCACTAAGAGTTTGGGTTAATAGATTATGAGTTAATGGGTCTAACAGGTTTGGTTGTTCCAATCCGTATCCCAAAACAACAGGTTGAGTCAAATGAATTTAACCTAACCCATTGACAACCCTTACGTACGCAAAATTCATCTTAATCCTTGGACACGACATCACGTCCTCTTTTTACAGTATCAACCAAGAGTTCAAATGAATTTTGTATAATTGTGGTAGATTATGTGTACAAAACATTTTCCTTGTCCTTAGTAGTTAAGTGAGTTAACAAGTGGAACATGTTTGGAATGACAATATATATCTAATCACAACAAGAAAATTAGGCATTAGCCCCGACCAAATTCCATGGTTAACATTAAAAAAGTCATAGTTAATTAAATTTAGTCACGATTTTTAATCATAGTGGAGCTCGTGGCTAACAACCTCGTATTTAAATTTTAGTCACTACGCTAGTTGGTCGTGGTTAATTTAGCCACGATCTATATTCATGACAAATCCATGGCAATTACGGTATTCTAATCTCATAAAAATCTATGGCCAATGTTGTGGCTAATTTAGTCACGGTATTATTCCGTGGTTGTCCTGTAGCTAAGGTCGTGGCTAATGTTTTGGTACAATTTTAACATGTAAAATAATTTATTTTCTCTTTTTCACTTATATTATAATATATAAATCAAACTAAATTTTTATCAAAATAAAAATTATATACTAATTTAACAACAAACTTTAAATTCACCAAAAATAAAATATATTAATTCCATAATCAAATACATCATGGTCTCATATTAAGGTATTAATTACAAAACTATTTCCAGAAGAAATATAACACTAAAACTTAAATTGTCTCAAAATATGAATAAAGGTTTAAGATTAATTGAATAAAATATCTAAATCAAACATTATTATTTACATGACCTGTAGGATTTGGTTCAACATCATCATAAATATCATTAGTACTTGTAGAAGTCTACAAAAACCAATACAAATCATGGAGTTAACTCAATAATATTACACAAACTATATAAAAAGGAAAAAAGAAAGAAATATCGCAAAATAAAAATTCATCGTAGACAATAGTAATTTTCAACTAGAATCATGAGACATCCACCAAAATGATTTGAATCACAAGTAATTCCTTTCAATTAGAATTTCAGACTTCTTCGAAATAGTAAAATATGATAATTTAAGTTGTACATATGATTACTTCTCTCCTACAATCCTTTAATCAATAATCATATGAAAACCTTAAATCTAATCTCGTACAGAAAATAGCATGATTTCTTGATACAAATATATAGTACAATTCATAAAGTGTTAACTAGATGCTAACTCTGTGCGGCTGAACACACATCTGTTGTGTCTTGCTTATTCTACTTTACTTTCACATTATCAATGTCATTTTTCTTTAGGTTATTTTAGCTTCGAAGACAATGCTTCTTGTCAATGAGGGCCTCACAGTAATTTTTCTTTAGGTTATTTTAGTTTCAAAGACAATGCTTCTTGTTAACGTGCCACAGACAAACTGTTGTTGATGGTTAATACATCACACTTCAAGGTACTATGGCCGTGTGTGGTACGTTGTAATAAACTTGGGAAAGCTATAAGATTCCTTTCCTTATCATATTCAATGTGTTCAGCTATTTACCTTATGCCAGGAATTACATATGTTTGAATTTTTAAGCCATCCAACTCCCACCGCGCACCACACAACCCCTGACTAATTAAAGAACTCTAGTTACTGGTTCTTTAGTTGTTAAACAATATTCTTTTCTACTCTTATATATGTCCATATATGAATACTTTAGTGTATCATTCATCAAATATCTACTCTCAACTCTCAAGTAAAAGAACCAACATAATGTGGCAAAAAGGAAGAAAGAAAGTTAGAAAGTGTTGCCTGTGGAATGAAAATTTGAAAGCCACAAGAAGTTGTATAAGTAGAAACTTGATAATGATAGCTAAAAGAGAATAAAAACCTATAGTCCAAATATTAATAAGCTAAGTATTTTTTTTTTATTGAACAGAACAGTGTTTGTCTGAGAATTACCTTCCCATTTCATTCTTGCTGTTTTGTCACTTCTGAAGGCCATTTTGCCAGCTTCTGAAGTTCTTTGGCAAGGTTTGGTTTCTTCTGATCAGGTAAGTTCTGCTGGGCATATGAAACGAATGGCAAAATAAAATAAATATCAGATAAAATATGTAAGTTAAGTGATTTAGTCACCAATAGTAAAAAAGGGGATTGGAGTAGAAAAGTTACCAAAACTGTGACTAACATATCTGATTGTTTGAATATCATGTGGTATTAATACTGTAGAGCATTATTATTTTGCATAAAGATTTTAGCATGACTGTAATAAGACAATAACATAATTTGTATAAAACTTACAGAAAACCCCATTTTAAATTTCTTGACAATATCGAGGGAAAAAAACTAAGCAGAACATTTCTGAAGGCGTTGCCAAGGATCACACCCTAACTATCAAGCAGCTGGAGGGCTCCCACCAGCTGAGATACATCAAAAAAAAAAAAAAAAACAGACGGAGAAATACGGTGCTTTGGTTATGAAATGCATGTTGAAGCAGCGGATCTCCTAAATGTTGTTGATTTTGAGTAATTTTTATGGTCAAGAATAGAATCTACTGACTGTTTCCCTGAGAATGATAACTATAACAAGAAGATTTAGAGTCGCTAGCAGTCTCGATTAGAGCAGTGTAAAATTTTCTCATCCCATGAATACTAGAGAACTATTGTTCTGAAATGGTAGGAGAAAGATTAACTACGACCATAACATTTTTCACCGTCACCAGTGATTTTTTAGTGGAAGTACTACCATCGACAATTGTCTTAAGCGTTGTCTTTGCACCCATAGATTCCCCAAATGCAGGAGTTGATGAAGGCCTCACTGTTTAAGTAATGAAATGACAATAAGAAACAAATGAGAAAACATTCTTTTAGAAGGAAAAAAAATCACACTTCTAATTTTGAGAAGAAGAACCTACACTGGAATTAACTTTTTGCATCGCATTTGATTTTTCTAGCTGACAGTACAAGTAAGAACGTCAATTACAACAAGTGAATAGAGATTGCAAAAACACACAAAAAAAAACAAATAGGATTTCCAAATAATATGATATTTGAAGCTCCTATTATACCCATGAAACCATAGACAAGGGCCTGAGATCTACTTGATCAACTATAGGAACTTCTATTGGTGAATCCTAGAAATAAATCATATAACAAAATTAACGAGGAAATAATCAAATGCATTGTGGACCAAAGGTCTTGTATGTTGACTTATTAAAAAGATGCTTCATTAAGATTACTTGAAAAATAATATGAATACGCCATATGAGATTTCTTGAATAGTCCATTTAAGAACATGAAATTTGTAATAGACTTGAAAAATCCAAAATCCCACACTCACATGGACAATTTCTGTATCAATATTCACCTCAAGATAAACCAAGTAATAAAATTTTAAAGAATTTACTTTCAAAATGCCAAGCTGAGCAAACAAACACTTAACAGTTGAAAGAAAAGAAGCACTATAATGAATGGAGTCTTCAAGTTTTCTCTCTTATTCTTTTTTTGTTAATGGTTGAGATAGTAAGAGGTGAATTTTTATGTATGTTCCAGGATTCGAACCTGGAACCTGTGGCAAGTTTAGAGTTCTTCCAACCACTGTGACAATGAGACATTGTCAGTTTTCTCTCTTATTCAACCACCAAAATAATCAACAAGCAACAAGGGAATTTGCGCCAACATAACACACAACACTAACAATTAATAAGAACTATCAAAAGAAAGATCAAGTTTTTCTAGAAAAAAATGAACACATTGAGAATCTAATCGAAATCGAAAAGGTGGTCGTGGGGTCATTTGTTTTCTACTGAAGCAGATGCCTCCTAGCGTTCGCATTTGAGTTTAGATCATCAACTATGGCAACAAAATAAATTAGAACACTTGAGGAAACAACAAAAAAAACCAAATGGGTAGAGAGATGGACAAGAACCAATAAAATTTAGTGCTCGCATTGGTTGTTACCACAGATGAAGCTAAAAGAAGCATTGAAGCACCCAGGAAAGAGGAAGAACAACACCATCCTAAACCTTCCCATCCTCTCTCTCTCTCTAGAGAACACACATAGCTTTAAAAGTCAATTTGACTTTTAGAGCCTTGATCTGGTAAAACTGCAGCACCGTTGGAAATAAAATCGATGGTTAAAATTTAAAAGTTAACTTAAACTCATAGTCAGACCAGCATAATTATAGAAACACGATGCACTCAATATATATAATGTGCATCTAGAAAGTCATCTCAAAATTCATTGCCATACAAGCGAAAAGAATTCGTCGTGTTGCCTAACGACAAGCAACCAACTTTAACCACAAGTTGCCATCAAAACACACTATACTGTCACGGACAAGTGACATTACGAGGTGCTTATCCGTCTTGAGTCCAACCTCTAAAGAACTTTCTACAATGTCTACTCTAAGGACATCTAGTATAATGCACATACATATCTCATACTGGCCATATCATGCAATGTCCACTCTCTCGACATCCTAATCTCAATGCCTAGAGTAATTAGAGTCTCATACATCTAGGTTCAGCCAGCACCTTAATCCTTGGACCTTAACCTTGGTCTCATGAACGACTATCTAAAGATATCAAACTCCCTGGATCCGATAATACTTACCTATAGTCTCTTGACATCCGAATCTCAATCTAGGCTTTGTGCTCAATCACTTAGGAATATCGACATATCCTTTGGTCCTAGCAATACAACCCTCTGGTTTCTTAATTCATAAGACAAATCAGGAGTAAAACCTTTCAAAAACATTTTTAACATTTTCCTAAATCATTTACAAAATATTTTAAACTTATACCAAACACAATATTAAAACACAATCTAAAAACAAGCCATGGTCTTACTGTCAGACCAAACTATGCGACCAATTTGTGCCTATAATCCATGCTTGTTATATGCACTCCAAGAGTAAAAACAAGGCATCAAAAATACTGCAACATGCATTTACCTACAAAAATCAACACACAATCCAAAAAAAATGTATGTATTATACCAAAATGAAGAAGATGAAATTATCTATTACTTATGATTGAAATCATAAGAATCTGATATAAAAAAACTCAAGATATCATCAAGGAAAGTCAACACACATGTTCAATGAATAGTGTTCAATGAGAACTCATGCAAACTTATAATCACAATAAAACCTTGTAAAATCATTTAGAATGCTGTAAATTATCCACATAGCAATATTTAATCATACAACATAAAAATCATTATAAAGGACTTTCATTTTGCTTCAAAACCATTGCAAAAGTACAAAAGTATGTATATCACATGCTTTAAAAAAACCACCATTACCTACAAAAATTGCATCTAAAAATCAATGATTCAAAACTCAATCCATCGTAGTAAAAATCCATGCTATATATCATTTTGAAGATTCCAAAATTATTTTTCCGAAAAGGTTGAATTCCGATATTAAAATCTCATATCATTAAAACAAATCATCATTCGTGCCCAGTAAACAGTGTTCACCCTAAGAACATTCCACTACTTAATTGCAATTAAATCATGTAAAATTCATCTAAAACGCTGTGAATTCTCACATAGCAAGATTTATTCAAGCACTAATATTATTACATCTCTAACTATAGTTATAGACACTCAATGAAGCATATACTTTATTTCAAAGCTGGCAACACACTAAACACAATGAACTCATCATAAACTGTCGACATGCTCTTTGTTGGAGCTCTTAATTCAATAGCTCCCACCTCCAAAAGAGCACGACTAAACCACCTCAAGCTCACATAGCAATCAAAATACAAAGAATCACTCAATTAATCCACATGCAGAGAGTAAATAGATGAATCCAACACCAAAACGAGCTCAACTCACCTTTGCAAGCGCACATGTGCAACAGAGAGGAGATCATCGACGCTAAAACTGCAATCAGTGCTTCTTCAATAAGAACTCAGAGAACTTTGAAAATTCTCTTCTCCTCAATCTCTCTTGATGGCTCAGGAACTCATAAGCTTGCCACTGGGAATGAGAGAAACTATGTAGCCTTCTCTCTTTATATAGTCGTGAGGCCAAAGGCATGCATGTAGTTAAAAGGATAGGTTACTGAGCCAACACACACACCATGCAAAGCGTCACTCATGTGTTAAAGCATAGTCACTCGCTCGAGCATGAATACACTACAAGTATAAGATAATAACACTATGCAAAGCAAGCATTTGAACAATCTCAAGCATTTAATCCAAAATACTTGGTAATATCCCATGAGCAAGTGATCCACTTGTACAAAAGTCTAATTAATCATTATAAAATACTTTCAATGATAACTCTCTAATAACCATTAAAATATCTAATGGAGCTAAGATCATTGACTACAAATTATTGAAAGATCTCTATTCAAATCATCATTTAATAAAACACAATCACCAATACAAAACCAAGTGAGATAATTAATTCTCAAACTAAAACTCACAATTTATAGTACTCTAGATTGTTAAAATACATTAGAAATACACGTTGGTAACACGTGCCCATGATTCACATGGATTACCCATGCTAAGAACACTCATCATTCAAATGCACAACCTGAAAGCGCAAATAAAGATCATAGATGTTGCAAACACAGTCACCTAAAAATGCTAAATTTATATTGTGAAGGACAACATAAATTTAAGAAACCTTGTGGCATGAATTTGAAGATTTTTGAAACAAAAGGTGTCGTTTGCAACAAATATTGGGCACTAAACAATAATCTATCCTCTACGCTTTTAAAATTTGGATATTTACTTAAGAATTTTATGTTTGCAAAGTTTAGTTTTTTACATAGATATAGATTTGTATGTATTTTATTGATAAAATAGACAAATTAGTTGTTGACGTAAGAATATGATGGAGATCTAATAATTAAGAGTAGTCACATCAAGATAATCTACTGTAAGGAGAACATAGAGAATTAAAGATTACGAACCAAAGCGTCTGATGGGAGATGTTCCAATGCTTAAGTTAGTAGTAAATGCAAGGGATTGTTAAGTGGATTAATTGAAGGTAGGTGTATATATATACGTACATTTGGGTCTTTGGCCCACCTTAGACATGGGCAGTCCTTGAGGGTCAGCATGGCACTGCTTTCATTGCCTTCAATGGAATGAGTCACTACAAGAAAATCCATGTTTATTGACACTTAAGTGGATTGTTGAGTCTCTATTTCTTGCACAATGGTTTCT
This sequence comes from Posidonia australis, assembly GCA_024699735.1. NCBI lineage: Eukaryota > Viridiplantae > Streptophyta > Magnoliopsida > Alismatales > Posidoniaceae > Posidonia > Posidonia australis. The sequence goes on along the minus strand of JAMKQA010004581.1, from coordinate 3,378 downwards.
TTTACTTTTAGGACTCACTAGCAGGGAAATAAATATCAATGTATCATATCCAAGACAAGGCATACTACCTGGATACCTTAGCAGCAACAAGCCCCGGCTTGGTAGTGTTCACAACACTAGCCCCTGCTCCTCCAGTCATGACCTTTTCCTTCTCCCTATTCTGCCCCAACAATCCCTCAGAATGCAAGATGAAATTGACATTTGAAACATTGGTTTCCTATTTTAAGAGAATGGAAGTGTGACATGAACTTGACATCCAAAACCTTGGTTACCATATGAGATTTTTATATTACAAATCCAAGTAGCCCATGACTTTATTTGTTGCCATCTTTTATTCTAAAATATCAAGTTCAAATCAAGTATTGTGTGGACTATCTTGAATTTGTGTTTTTTTTTACCATGTTTCTATTGACATATGCCTTGTTTCATTTTCTCGAAGAACTGTCATCTACTATGCCTTGTTTCTATTGACATATGCCGTGTTTCATATGGAAGGAACATCACTTGTTGGCTTATGAGTTTACTATCATGGGTTCTCTACATGATGTTTTGCATGGTATGGTGCTACACTAAATGCTAAGTTCTTCACTTACCAACTTTTCAATTTATTAGAACTTGTAGATTATGTAAAATTTTGCTCAAAACTGTAAATGCAGGACGAAAAGGAGTCCAAGGCTTACAGCCTGGTCCTGCTCTTGACTGGATGCAGCGAGTGAGAATTGCTGTAGATGCTGCAAGAGGATTAGAATACTTCAAATCAAGCACCTAATATGACAGCTCGTCTTCATTCCACTCGTGTTTTGGGCACCTTTGGTTACCACACACTAGAGTAATTTTCTTCGACCTACATGTTATACTTGTTTGCCATCTTTCTTATAGATTCTGACATTAGATTATACTTGTAAGTGCCTGATTTTGAGATACAAAAACTAATAGTCACAGCTTAGAACCTAGAATATATTGCATTGTTATTAGACGTAGCCAGCAGTCCACTAGCATGGCACTCAAATGCTTAGGTTTTACTGGTGCTACCTGCTTTAATATCAGTTAGCACTATGTTTTCTTATTTACAGTAAGAAACTAAGATAATCCAGCATTATGAAATACCACAATGTGCCAGTGACAATAAGGAATCTCTGGCAGAAAATTTTATTTTTTTAAATTTTTTTTTATAACTTGCGAGGACTTAACGAGGACATTTTCCTCGCTAAGTCCTCGCAATTATTTATTATTATTTTTTTAAAATTTTTGCAAGAACATGGCGTGGACATTATGAGGAAATTGCGACTAATATCGAGGACATTGCGAGAACTTTCTATCTTCGCCAAGTCCTCGCAAAATTTCTTACGATGATTTCGCTAGGAAATTTACTTGCAACTGAAATTTAACGATGCTGTATTTTGTGGGGACTTATTGTCCTCGCAAAGGTCATTAGCGAGGAAACCGCGAGGACATTGGGAGGACTTAACGAGGACATCTTTCCTTACGATTTCCTGTTTTTGTAACGACTGATATCGTTACACTATTACACTAATTCTTAAACAATTTAATTTCAACCAATTGCAACCAAACCCCTCATTTCCTCTTGACTACTTTTATCAACTAAATTCAAAACACTGATAGCAACAATTGTCCCGTTCCTATGACATCAATCAACCAACTTAGACATAAACGACTAAATGTTGACTTGATCGTCACTATCATCGACGACAACTTGTACATTTTGCATGTCTTCAATTGAACTTTGCCGTAACTAATGAAACTTCAATTGACAAGTTGTTTATGTTTAGGGTTTCTTGTACTTGATTTAGGGTGTTGCTTTGGTTTTTTTTCTCTTAAGGTGTCGAGTGTTTGATTTTGTCGAGAAATGATCCATTATGATCAAATCTTAACTTCCATTTTATTCCAATTCCACTCACGTTTCACTGTTTAGCTCGACATTTTTATCTCTATGGTCTGTTTTTTTTTTATTTTTTATAACATATGTTGTACTAAGTCTGGACCGTAAATATTTTCTATGATTTTGTATTCCTACTAAATTAATCATTGGCGTGTCCTCTTATGTTGAAACCCTAGGTTGATTGGAGAAGGTAGAAGACAGTGTGGTCAATAAGAGGGTGAGTCACATTGCAACGCATGCATGGCATAATGCCGACAACAATCTAGAATTGAAAAACGACAATTTTTTTAAGAGTAGAATTTGAAGTTTTTTGGAACACAGGTATCAAAGTATGAATTGAATAAACATTATAACACTAAATAATAATTTACCCAAAAGCATTAGACTGTCCAGATTCAAATCTATCAACCATCAACACTAATTTTACACTTTTGACTGCCAAATTAGAATAGTAGCTAGCGATGAGTAATTTCAATGTCATTCATGGTGACTAACCGTGATTTCTGTATAAGTTCTTATTTGGATGAGTTTTGAAATTAAATATGTTATGATTTGTAGCAACATGATAGATTATTTGTCAACTTTGTAGTAATAATTTCAAAAGATGGTCATAGTTTACCATTTTACCTCGTGACAACCTTTACATTACCCGGTTACAATTTCAAAGTACAATATTCTACCATTTTTTTACAATAATAAATTATAAAAATAATAATTGACCTCACTAGAACATGATATCATTTTTAATATTAATTAGAACTTAATTTGTCACAAGAATCAGACATCTTGTCTTCGGGTAAGCAATTGTTGCAAGTGAAATAGTTGAGTAATCCAGTTGCATCCATGACGCAGATATCATAACCGTAGTTTAATGCACGTTGTTTCAGATTTCTCAAGTGCCCGAAATGCAAAACACGGCAACCACTACGTGTGTGCAGATATGTGCATAACACGTAAACAAGTCATAATTTATCATTTGTAAAAAATAAAAATAAAAAATAAATACGTAAACTGATCATAACATGACATGACAAATTAACTGATCATAATTTACCATTTGTAAGTAAGTCATAAACTGATCATAACATGACAAATTAACTCAATAGTTCCTTTTTAGTACATATCGAGGTGCGTATACGAGTGTATGACCATGGCAATGCCAAACAAATTAAACTACTCTTTGACTCGAACAAGGACTTTCTGCGAGCCTCCGCATCTCTATGCTCACCCCTTCTCCTTTAGGAGTGGGTACGGTTCAGTTTAGTTCGATTTGTGACAAAACTACAAACCAAATCATATAATTCAATTTGAACAATTTTCAAACTGAATCGAACCATTTTATCTATTGAAACCGAACCAAACCGAATCATTCAAAATCAGTTTGGTTTGGTTCGGTTTGTGGTTTAACCATTTAATAAAACATATAGAAAAAAAATAAAATGTTGATAGTGAAAAATGAAAGAATATAACTAAATATG
>JAMKQA010004580.1:0-16072 GCA_024699735.1 Posidonia australis | reverse complement strand
TGGTTGGGGCATTATTAATTTGGGAAATTTTAGTAAAGCCTTAAAAAGTAAGTTAGTTTGGCAATTCTTCTCAAACCAATGTAGCCCTCTTTGGAAATCCATACTTTGGGCCAAATATTTGCCTAGGGGTATTGGAGCTGTCCTCAACACTTCTTCCTCCTTGTGCTCTCCCCTTTGGAGTTATATTAAAAAAGGATTGAGTTTCATCAACTGCTTTATCACTGCAGATGTGGGCAATGGCACTAATACTTTATTCTGGCATCACAGATGGCACAATAAAACCCTTCTTTGCTCCCTGCTACCTGACCTATTTAATATTGCTAGATACAAAAAGGCTTCAGTGAAAGCTACTGTGGACTTATTTTGCACTGACTTTAATCGTTTGTTTTCTATAGATCACTCTTTATCTGCCAATTGTTCTAAACTTCAAGCTCAGTTGGATTCTTTTGTCTCTATTCTTCATTCTCTAAATTTGGTTTCTAGAGAAGATAACTTCCACTGGTTTCCTTCTTCACGTGATACCTTTACTGTTAAAGCAGCTTATAATCTGTACAATGATGGGGGCCTTCGTAATGTTTTCCATAAAAGTATATGGGAAAGTTCTACCCCATTGAAGGTCAAACTTTTCTCTTGGTTAGTGGTTCAGAACAAGAACTTAACTAAGGAAAATCTACTAAAAAGAGATTGGCCTGGTACACCATTATGCACATTCTGTTCATTGCATATTGAAAATAACACTCATTTGTTTCTTAATTGTGCTTTTGCAAAGAAGATATGGCATTTCTTTTTGGTCTCAAACCTTTATCCTGGTTTCTTCTCTGTTGGGGATTTATTCTTATCTACCCCCCCATTAAAGTCTTATATACCTTATTCTGGGTGGACTTTGCGTCTCCAAGTCATCCTCTTGCTGGTTTGGAAAGAGCGGAATAATAGGATTTTTCGCAATTCTTTTAAACCATGTGTTTCGATTATTACTGATATTATTTCATTGTTCAAATTCTAGGTGGAAAATCTTGCAACAGGGTTTGAAAAAGAGGAATTCTTGAACTGTCTCTACAATAGCTGCACAACCTCTTCAACCTTGTCTTACCACCTTCTGTTCCTTCCTCCTCAGGACTCTCTTCCCTATCAGAACCATCGGGTGATGAATCCCATAATGCTATGCTGGAGTAATGCTGACCTTCTGTTGGATCAATTGTTAAAAAAAAATTTGATGTAAAACTTTTAAGATCCCTACTTAGGACTATTTTGGAGATATTGATGTGCATGGTACTATAATAATAATACTTTGGATACTGTATCGCTTGACTTTTATGCCGTCTATAATCTAACCTATCTCAATCGTTAACAAAAAAACAAAAAAAAAAAAAGATGCAGGATTTTCCACCGGAGAGTAGGGTATTTTGCCGGAGAAAACGAGGGTTATCTGGAGGTGATAGAACTGCTTGATTGTTTCTATAAGCTAAGCTTTGCGTCGCCATCGAGCAGGTGTAACTTCTAATTTCTTCCCGCCGCTGGGTTGCAAACTAGAACATCTGTATAGTCTAACTAACCCCCGTGCTGGCCAACTTACACGTTGTTTCCGTAAATTTCTTCTGGTGTAACTTGGGAGGGAGGAAGGGATATCCAGAATCCAACATGTGGCTGGCAACGTTCGTCCACCACCAACCAACCGCCGTCACCCTATCACCTCCTCGCACACATCCACCACACTCTCCTCGACTCTTTATGTACAAACCGATAACCCCTCAAAAATCCATCTCAGATCTTCTCCTCCCAGCCCTTCGTCGCCATGGCCACAACATCTCTCTTCACCCCCCCTGCACGTTCTCAGGTTTGTTGGTTGGTAACACCCATCTCCGCCCATCTATCTCCTCCTCCTAGCTCAAATGGGTCACGACAATTCTTGTTGTTTGGTTGGTGAAATTGTTGTTTCTGTGTCTGTGGCAGCTCTACTCAAGTAAAGATGGCGTCTTTTCGCCATCGAGAGCTCTGCTTAGCATGCCGCCGAAAGGGTTAGGGCTGGGAAAAGGCAAGGGTGGAAAGGTGACATGCATGGCCTCGAGTATTCCTGCGGATAGAGTCCCCGATATGGGGAAGAGGCAGCTGATGAATCTCCTCTTGCTCGGTGCCTTATCGCTGCCGTCTGCCGGGATGCTGGTTCCTTATGGAGCCTTCTTTGTGCCTCCTGGGTGAGATGCTCTTCATTCGTTTTCTCTTTTTGTTGAAGTCTAGCTGCCGATTGGCCTGTGCTTTTTTCAAATATATTCTACTTAGTTAGCTTCACTGAATAATATGTGATTGGTGAATCCTATCTCCTCTTTGAGCACTTCTGAATTGCAGCCTTTTGTTGCAACATATAATGACATTCCATTTCAGCTGATGACTTGGGTTTCTCTATCATAATTAGTTGTTTTCCTGTTAATTTATAGGTTTTCAATTTTTTGTTTTCTCTATGTTAAGACATATAACTTGAAATGATGTTTTAATTTTATAATTTGCATATCCAACTGTGACGAAAATTGATCTGTCTATCGCAAACTGAAATATTAAAATTTATCACCTAGATGATCTATTCCGTGTTCTGTAAATTCTCATTATTTTACCCCAAAGGAGGCAGCATATCATCTCCTTGTTTTTAAAATGTGTAGTTTATCGACACAAGTGAGTACAGAATCAAGTGATTAGGATTTTGAACTTTTTAGTTTTCCATTTCTCCTCTTTTGCAGTTTTACTTCATCTGAGATATTAAAATAAATAATACTGCACTACTCCAAGTTAAATATTTTTGTCCATTTGAATATTGTTTTGGAAATGGCAAAGTAACTACTATGATAATCCACAATATTGGTTCGTACTAGCTTCTTTTTGTCTCAAAAATGTAAAGCAACACAATCCATTATTTCATACTTGGAATCCCAATTAAATGTTCAAAACCAAGGATAAGATTTGTATTTTAGTCCAAGGGATTTGCGAAAATTCAAATGCAAGTATATCACTACACAGAGCAAGTTTATGACTCCTTAATTAAGAAATATAGTTGAAACAGTTTCAGCTTCTGCACACTTTGTCTGGCCTTGAACATAAAAGTTAACAGATCACTATTTTTATGGAAATCAATGTGCAATCTTGGGGTTTACTTTCTCCATTGGATTTCATTTTAGTTTTTACTTGTAGTTTTAGTTCATGAAGATTGTAGAAATAAGTCTATGACTATCTTTCTTTTTTAAAAATTTTCTAAAAAACTTTCAAGATGAACTTTTTAAAGAACTTGTTCCAGGAATATAATTGTATCCTTACAATTTTATCAGATTTCCCAGAAGAGACTCCATGACTATAGTTCTAACTTGTGTATATAAACAGATCAGGTGGTGCTGGTGGTGGAACCGTGGCAAAAGATGCCATAGGCAATGATGTAATTGCTGAGGAATGGCTCAAGACTCATGGCCCTGGTGATAGAACACTCACACAAGGGTTGAAGGTTAGAAATAACTATCATTTAGCAACCTTAATCAGTTGAATAAGGCCTTGATACCTATCTGTGAAAGTAATGTAATCTTATTTTCAGCCCTGCCCATGGAAATATTGAATTGTTTTTTGGCATCCCAAGCATATGTATTAACTATTTTGGACTTAATCTTGACGAACTTGCCAAAAACAAATTTAAAGAAAAAAAAAACTCTGATTGAAGACCAAGATTTTAAATCAAATTAAGCTTTTTGAAAAACTGATTTCAATGTGACTATTTTAATGTCTTGTAAGCAATTAAATAGATTAAATATATTATTTGCATGGCAACAATTTATCAACGAATGTTGATAGGCATGTGGCTTTTTCCAGTCACCTAGTCCTTATTAGGACTCACAGCATATTGAAGCATGCTTAAACATTTCTACCGTTTTTGTCATAAATGCCATATGCACCAGGATAATCCCAGAACTTAAGATTGGACAGCATGAGAAAACCTCCCTGCTCCCTATCAAAACACCCTATATGGGAAAAAAAGACGAGGAAAGAACCTACAAGATACAAATATCAACATATAACCCTTAAACATGATGTCAGATGATGTGTTGGATTTTATTTTTTGTAGCTATCTCTTGAGGACAAAATATTTTTTGTGGGATTCTTAAGTGTATTACGTCTCGTGATGTGAAATTTAAGTTTGTTGCCTAGATATATTTGAGTGGATATATCTAGTTTTCTAACATGTAAAAGGCTGGATCTCATTATTTTGCAGGGTGATCCTACCTACCTGGTTGTAGAGATGGACAAAACTCTTGCAACCTATGGTATCAATGCAGTCTGTACCCATCTTGGATGTGTTGTGCCATGGAATGCAGCTGAGAACAAATTCATCTGTCCTTGCCATGGATCACAATACAGTAATCAAGGCTTGGTTGTCAGGGGACCTGCACCTCTGGTAAGGAATTCACTTGCATCTTATGGATTGTATGTTCAAGTTTTAAAACATTGGGAGCTATAAGAATTTGCATTAACGGATATCCTAACAACATCAGTTATTCAAGTTATGATGTCATTTTCATGTTATTCAATTGAACTTGGGCTAGCACTGAGATTCTTGGAAGGTATGCTATTAACTCATCTTTCTTTTTTGCAGTCACTGGCCTTGGCTCATGCTGACATCGATGATGGGAAGGTAGTATTTGTTCCATGGGTCGAAACAGATTTCAGAACTGGTGTAGACCCATGGTGGGCTTAAAAACCTTCAATTCACACCTTCAGCTTGAAGCAAGTTCTGCCACTAAGTATTTCCTTCAAGAGTCAAAATGTGTTTTTCGCTTGCCTACTTCATGCATACATGTAACTAATACCCAAAAACTGAATATAAATTGTACGTTTTACTATTTGCCTAGATGGGAATGTCTTCAGTAATTTTATGTTGTGATCCTGAAACAGAACAACATAATCTTATTTACTGTGTTCGTAGGAAGGAAGGCCATGTATTATTCTTCATTTTCCACATATATGCTTTTAGTTAGCCAAATACATGGATGATTAAACTCATCGTGATTTTAATTTCAATTAATGGTTTTTTTGGAATAAATCACTACAAGAATTGTAAGGAAATGATTTGAATAGAATTCGTGACAGTTATTGTATTTCACTATGTTTGGATATACGTGGGGTATTTTGGAAAAGAAAGAAAGTAAATAGGGTTACATTATCATTATATTTTCTGTACAATATTAGTGTTTTATTAGGTTTTTCCCATTTGAGCTTTGTTTTGTCATTACATTATAAAACTTGAAATGTTTTTACAATCTGTTAGGTTTTCTTTATTTGATGAGAGAAAGCTTTGAATTTAAAATCTCTTTAGTTCTCTCCAATCCTCTCGAAATTCCATTCTCTTTATAACAAACAAAAGAGTTTCTTAAATTTTTATCCAAATCTATCTAAAAGAATTTGGAATCAACCTCTAAACAAATATGCCGTAAGTGATACGTAGATGGTCCCAAAAAGTTCTGATTTACTTCAACTAAATTAGAAGTGACATGGATAAAGTTTTTGAGAACCATATAGATAGAAAGACAGGAAATTTATAGACAGTTCAAGTTCTTGGAACTAATGTTGGGAGGGCGAGGAAGAATTTTGTAGATGCATTTTTCATGTATTAAATTGAAAGAATGGTAGAAATGACTTGATATGACTATAATGGATCATGATATTGCATTGAGTTGAGTACTTCAACAGAGTGAGTTGTGCACTCCTCTATTCCAAGGCGGGACTCGAACGTAGGTTTTGAATTAGCTTCACTTCAGCTAACAACTTGGAAGGCTAATCATAATTCAAATTGCAAACGTCAGAAGAAATTTTTACATACACATGACGTTTAGCACGTGCTAAGTCCTCCTAATTTAAGTAAAATTTACAAATGATAGAGTTTGATACGATAGGGTTACGACCTCAATATATTCAGATCTCATATGGTAAACCGATGAACTGAAAAAAAGATTAGATAATGTGACTCTGAATTTCACCACCAAATACAAGGGAGGTGATCATATATATCAACCCATGCTAATTTCCAAGGTTTTTCAAGTGTGTGAAAAGTTCTATTAAGCCCAAAAATATTACTAATCATTTTGTAAAAAAAAGTTTGGAGGGCATCTATACATCTAAAATGTGTAGGTTTACAAGAAGAATCATAATTCAAGATAAAAGCAAGCAATATATGACCACTAATGACTGTTTGCAAGCTTTCACATTCGAGATTCTTTGGTTATGCTCCTAGACTAAGTAACTAAGATTATATTTGTGTGATACATACGGGCACATTTGAGGTTGTCAAAATGAATATAATCATAGATGTGATTGGTAACTATCTTTGGGTGTTTTTCGTGGAATACAAAATTGAAGAAGTCAATAAAACGACTCAAATTTTACGCAACATTTTAAGATAGGAATTTAATTTAGAAATCTTGGTATGTTAGACACTGTGATAGTTGAATCTTATGTAAAAGAAAAGAAGATTCATTAGGTGTGTGACAAACAAGATCATAACTGAGGCGTGGTATTTTATGTTATTCAGCAAAACTACATGGTATTCCACTAATAGCATTAGTTTAGGGTTGTCTAGTTAGATGATTTCATAGTTTTTCATATGATACATACTTGTGCCTTGTTTTTTTTTATTAATTTTCTTGCTTGATGGTGTTGAAGAGAGTCTTTTGCTCTGACTCTAGTATCGATAGGGATGATATATAAAGTACCACGAGGAGCGTTGAGGAGTAACGATCTACGTATTTGTGGAGGTAGACATTGATTCGTTATTAGAAGGCTTCCTAGTGGTTGGAGTGCTAGATCGTCGATCTATTGGAGCTTCTTTAAGGAGCAGGTTGGAGGTGGAGAGTGAAGTTGTGTTCACTTGCATAGAGCGATTTCCATGAACTCTTCAACTCAAGGGAGTATAGAGGATGGTGTTGTTTAGTAGACTTGCATGGGCTAGGCACCGCGTTGCTAGTGGGAGTAGTGGCGATAGTTATTTGGGTAGGATTAAGTGTTGACATGCAGGGTAGGAGATCGTGTTGTCTGTGTTGGCATGCTTGGTGTTGTTCATGTCTACAATGAGCGTTGGTCTGCATCATGTGTTATGGTTGCAAGAAGGTAGGACATTTGTAGAGGAAATGCCGAACTTCCAAGAGGACTGGAGACACACCGCATTAGCCAACTAGAAGATGTGTCTTCTTTGCCACCATCCGATGCTGGACTGTTTTGTGTTTTTGCTGTGGAAGGAGAGGTGCAGTAGATGACTGCCTTTTGTGTGAACCTTCATATTTGTTGTTGTTTGTGTAGAGGATGCTTTAGGTTTCATCCTCTTGTTGCTGCATTTGGGTGAAGTATGAGGCTTCTCAGATGTGTGGTGTTCACTGTGAATAAGGGTAGAGTTATATGGGAGGTGCCTCATGATAGAGTCGTGCATTTGTATTGTGCATGTGTACTGTGCGTTGGGGCTTAGCTTATAGAGTAGCATAGCCTAGTGTGTTGTTTTTATGTGCTATTTTGGATGTTCTGTGTATTTTTGTTTTTTTGGTGGGCCGAATGACGCAATGCTATTAGATCAATGCAGCTTTTATTTCCTCTGGTTCTTTTGGGTCTTTCGCGGTGGAGATTGAGGATGAGTCAGGGAAGTTGGCTGTAACACCCTAGAATTCGTTATGCCTGTGATTAATTGAAATTAATGAATTTTGATTATGGACAAGTGTTACTGGCACCCAATCCCTATTTTATGGGCATTGTGCATGATATTTGGGCTAGAAATTGAATTGGAGGCACAAATAGGTGGTGTAAATGCCTAACACACCTATGTAGTGCACTCTCCTAGCACACCTTCATGGTGCAACTAGGTTAAATGCAGTCAATTCATTTGCGACTGTTTTTGTGGTTGTAGCCTTGTGTGGTGGTTTAGTTGTGGCCTTGTTGGTGGAGTTGTTGCAATGGCGGTGGAGTAGTTGTGCTTGTAACATGATTTAGTTTCTTGTGTAGTGGTTGGCCATGCATGCAACCAATCCACAAAGATAGCAGCTATATAAGGGAAACAAGGCTTCTTCCACAAGCCACGAGCCAAAGCTTCTCTCGCAAGCCAAACCATCTCTTCCTTCCACGAGAAGCCTCATCCTCCTCCTTGTTATTTACTCCTATCCTTCTTCTTCTTCTTCTTCTTCTTCTTCTTCTTCTTTCTCGTTCTCCCTCGAAATTCAGATGATGGAGAGAGAGATAGATAGAGAGTGAGGGAGAGAAAGGAGAACAGCTCGTCCAAGGCAATTGAGATTGGGACGACGCTCATGTGCCCGTGGAGGTCTCTGGATGTAACACCCGTAAAATTCATTTTGTAATTATTTATATTTTTATAAATTTTATTCTTGGACGGGTGTTACTGTTCCGAGGTCCGTTGGTGTGTTTTAGGTTTGGGCCTCATGGGTTGGCTTCTATGACATGTTCTTGTATGTGGTTGGCACTATGCATTGTAGCACTGTGCTTGTAGGCCCAGGTGTGGGTCCGTGTGGGGCCCACGTTCGTGGGCCGATCGTTGTGGCTGGTGGTTGGGTGGAGTGGTCGGTGTGCTCGTGCAGGGTGCCAGTGGCTGAGACGTGTAACTGAGCACGCTCCCAGCTACTGCGTGCGTAGGCTTTATAAGCCACTCGCACCGCATTCCTCTATCGCTCGTCGCCATCTTCTTCTTCTTCTTCTTCTTTCTCCTCCTCCTCCTCGAGCACTCACCTCTTCTTCCCTTCCTCCTCACTCTTCTTCCTTCCTCACCCGTCATCCTCATTTTCCTCCCCTACTTCCCCTATTTCGCATGCCGACTGAGAGAGAGAGAGAGAGAGGGAGAGAAACGGAAGCATTGTGGTGGCTTGTCGTCGGTGTGGTTGGAGTCCCAAAGGTCGAGGGAGCTTCCGTGGACGTCATGGTCACTAATGGAGGTCGGTGGTCGGTCGAAGGATCGTCGGCGCGTTTTCTCAGGTATACAACTCCAACCCATGTAATAGAGAGCATGAAATTGGTAGAAATTGATAGGATTGCATGGAATCTAGGTAAATTTACATTCCTAGAATTTATTGTGAATTTATGACAATTTATGGTGGATTTATGGGCATTTATGCTGGTGATTGCGTTTTGGGTTGTTTTGACCTTTAAGTCTTTGCGCTTTTATATCTTAATGCATGGTGAATGGATTTTGGTTTTGTTTGTGTGAATTTGGAGTAGACTCGAGAGTCTACATCTTATGTTTTATGCAGGATTTTTGGTGTTTGTTTAGGGGGTCCGATTGGAGGTCCCAGTTGAGGCGATTTTGGATTGTAGGGTTTAGGCCATTTTCTGCTTTTCGTAGAATTCGACATATCGAACCATTTTGATATGCTGTTTTTCTATTAGTTTTAGTCCTCTAGTTGAAATTCAGTTGTCTGATTTTAAACGATCATCAGAATTATGAGATTTTGGTTGATCGAACCATTTTCGGTATATCAATTTTGGCCTGAGTGTTGACCGTTGACCTTATTCGATCGACCGATCTAGATCGGTCTACCAAACAAGGGGTTTTTGTCATATCAAACCTATTTTCGACATGCCGAATCTAGGCCCAAATGCTTTTATAAAATATGATTTCTGAGGGTTTTCCAGATTAGTTTGTTTTGTCCCATTGAGATGGGATTGTGGGCCGTCAGTGGTGGTCCCTCGGGACATCTGATGCGTCGTATTGCCGAGGTTTTGGAAGAGTTTCCAAAGATATGAAAATAGTTTTGAAAATGATTTCAAAGAGATGAATTGGCAGATTTGGAAAATGGTTTTCCTAGTTTTCTGTGTGTGGGCAAAGACAGTGTGAGACCGTGTCATCGGGACTAGGGAATGTGACGACATTCTCGAGTGGTCAAGCGCAACTCCCTGGTTGAGGTCGGGGGCCGAGATACCTGAGGCTGAGGGGCGTCGGATCTTGGAGGTATGAGACTCCTTAACTGTCGTCTTGAGGCTAGGGTTGTGGTCCGTGAGTTAAGATGTCTTGTGTCTTGTGAGCACTGAGGCTCGGGCATCGTCGGGTGCGGAGGTATGACACTCCCTCCTGAGCACCGTGTGTGGAGGACGCCATGAGGAGGCAGACCCTGTGGTGGCCAATGTGGGTGGGATACGTACCCCATAACTGGTAACGTCCTGAGAGACAGGACAACCTTCCTAAGGAGGACTTGGCTTTGTGAGGGTTCTCCAAGTGGGAGAATCATGGGACGACGCGGCTCCTACATAGGGTGGCACGTTGTGGCAGTGTAGACGCCGTTTGTTGCTCTTCGATGGACTGCTTGTGGCCAGAGTTTGGTTGCCTAGCGTCGGGCTTCCAGACTCACTATGTGTGGTTTTGGCCATTGCGGGCCTTTACTTGTGGTTTTGGGCTAGTTGGGCCCTAGTTGTGGTTTTGGCCCGTGTAGGCCTGGTTTGTGAAGTTTTGAGGAAATGGTTTGCGAAATGAATTTAAAGGAAAAATTAATTATAGTTTTGTTTTCCGTGGTTTTCTTGGGGTGTGAATTGGATGACTCTTGTCATTCATACGTTTTCCTTGTAGTTTTGGTTTGCAAGTGCAGACGTGCGGTTGGTTTAGCATAGTGCATATAGATCAGAGTCTCCTAACCACACACACAGGTTCCTAGTAGTTAGATATTTTCTATTTGGCTTTCATTTTTTCGTAGTTTCAATTATTTTAAATTATTATGGAAAATGTGGAGCGTTACACTAAAGCACATGGAGTCGACTGGGATCATTTAAGAGCGTCATTGACACTAGTGAAGATGGTCACTGTGCATTGTATTTAAGGTGCACGCTTCACACCCTTGCACATGTTCCACACCCTTGCTTAATTTTCAATAAATCTTGTATGGTTGTGTTCCTCGTGAGATATCGAGCATAATGGAAGAGATTTCACGATTTTGGTTGATTATTTGATTTTTAATCTCAAAAAATTAAATATAGTTGATACTATTCATTCGAGGTGTTTTTCAGTGATTTCTCGAATTATACCACATGAAATCTTTTGTTCTTGGTGTCAAATGACATGATTCCCTTTAGTTTGGTATACAATTTGCTTAGTTTGGTTTCGTGTATGAGGAAATTGGTTTTTGACTTGAAAAATTGGTTTCGTGTATGAGGAAATTGGTTTTCGACTTGAAATTGGTCTACACTCTACATCTGAAAAATTGGCCTAGGGCACAACTCCTCAACGCAAATAGCCAACACACACCAGTGGTGCACCCACTAGGTGCAATTTTGCTTTAGAAGTGCAGCTACCCTATTTGCTTACTTGAAGTGCTGTCTTGAGTTTTTTTGCACAAATAACCCTTATTAAATGATGTTTTGGTGTTATGAATATTCTAGTATTGTGTAAATGTTTAAAAATGATTTCCAAGGAAAATGTGGTAGTTTTGGAAAAAGTGTTTTCCATGGCATTTCTCGTGTGGTGGACCAAGAGACCAAAGGATTGCCCTATTTGGACCCGAGGGTGTGATGACAACCTCAAAGAGTCGGGCACTTCACCTAGGTTGAGGTTTGAGACCACAAGGATATAGGCGAGTGCTTGGCTTCCCATAAAGGTATGAAACTCCTAAGTTGTCGTTCATGAGGCTGAGGTTGAGGTTTGCAGGTTAAGGTACCATTCGTACCTAGAGGTGTAAGACTCTAGTTACTCCAGGTACTAAGACTCAGGATATGCCCATTCTTGGTGGTATCGTGGCAGCAGACAAGGGAAGTGTGAAACTCCTGAGTAGCTGGATGTGATACCCTGATTACTATGGGTACTGAGTTGTTGGTAGGTCGCAAAGACTAGAGTAAGGTTCAAGCATTGAGTTAGGACGTTGAAAGGGTGTACCCTATGGTTTGTCTTGAGAGAGAGGACAACTTGCCTAGGAGTAGGGTGAGCTTAGTCTTTTGAGGATTCCTTAGGTGGAGGAATGCTGGAACGGATAGCCTCCTCCACAGGATGGTTGTCTGTGGCAGAGCAGCCTTTGGTGGCCTATATGTAACCAGAGTTGGTTGCTTGGCACTGAGCAACTCGACTCATTATGTGGTTTTGGTTTTCATGCATATATATCCGCAATTTTTGGCTAGTGAGACTTGGTTTTGCTATATGGATGTTTTTTTAGTGGTTTTGGTGATTTCAAAAAGAAAAGATAAAATGATTTGGAAATGGTTTTGGAGTCTGGTGAACTGTATACTACTAGGTTTAGTTTTTTTCCTTGTGGTTTTTGTGTGGGGTGTGCACTGAGTGCCTTTCTAGTCACTCACGTGTTTTCTTTTGTATTTTCTACTACAAGTGTAGATGGTTAGTTTATGTTTTACTAATACATATAGTTGGGGTCACTAGCTGCACACTACAAATTCCTAGTAGTATAGAACCTTTTCAGATAGCCTTACAATATTAAGTTAAATTATGTTTAATTGTAATTAGGCTATTGGATTTGATTGTAACAACTCAGGGTCGTTACAGATTTGGTATTAAAGCCCAGGTTCACTAGGTACACTAGCCTAAGGTGTTCGGTTCAGTTAACCCCATAGGATTGCATGTCATGATTGTATCTGCACATGCCAATTTTATCATGTTTTCTAGATGTTTGTTTGCTAATTGTGGTATAGGTAGTCTGTCCTTTCCTACAGCATGTCTCGTCGAGGCTGAGGTAAAAGCAAGGTCCCTATTGAGGAGCCTGGCTCTCTAGAGGAGAGTGGATGGTGGAGATTGAAAGCCAAGCTACGGAGTTTAGTGCATGGGATCTCCCATGCCTTTAGCAAAGGAGGTTCCAATAGATTGTCGGAAGATCTATGGCTACACCACTTGAACAAGCTCTGTGCATCAACATTCAAAGGCAAAGGTGGGCCCAAAGAGAGCGAGGCGTGGTTGCAGAGAGTTGTGAAGATGTTAGAGAGTATGGCGTGCTCAGAAGAGCATTGGGTACATTTGGTCGCTTATCTACCAGAAAGTGAAGCAAATTAGTGGTGGAGAGTAGTCTAGCGGCTGAAGTTTCTAGATGCCCTAATGATCAAAGTTAAGTGGAAGGATTTCGAGATGGTCTTCTACGAGAAATACTTTCCCAGTCATGTATGGGATAGATTCAATCGAGACTTCCAAAATTTGCAATAAGGCAATATAACAGTGAGTGAGTACGAGGTTGCATTTGCCCATTTGGAACAATTCGCCTAGACTTTCAACTCTGAGGAATGTCAAGTGATGAGGTTTCTGGAAGGCCTTCAGCTAGGACTAAGGATGAAGGTGATGGCGTGTTAGTGCCAATCAGTCAGGAAATTGGTTGAGATGGCTTCCCGCATCAAGGACTAGTATAAGAAATTTATGGAAGGTCATCGTAAAGGAAAAGGCAAGGCATCCTTTGCTTTACGATTCACTTTCTCAGGGATGCCGAGCTCAAGCAGCTCTAACAGTTCTGGGAAGAGAAGGAAGGACAAGGGTGGTGGATTTCTCTATGGTCGACATAGTGTAGACACCCTGATTTTACGTTCATTTATCAAAGGACCCCTTAGGAAGGATGCTTTGGTAATGGCAGCTTAAATTTTAAGCATGGTTTTCATGGCTTGAGTTGGGACCCCAACGAAAAGAATGGAATGAAATGGAAAATGGTTTTGAAAGGAAATTCAAAGAGTTTTGAAATGGAACACTAATAATGTGTTATGAAACAAGACTGTGGTTGCCGAGCTTGAGACAGTGTAGGCTGAGCCTGGGCCTTTGAGCCTAGTTGTTCGGGTCACCGCCGGTGTAGGCTGAGCCTGGGTAGTTGTACTTAGTTGTTTGGGTCACCGAGCTCGTGACGATGTAGGCTGAGCTTGGGTCATTGGACCTAGTTGTTCGAGTCACTGAATGGGGCGTCAAACAGAGACGTATCCCCGTGCACTTATGAAAATGAAATTGAGGCCGGTTGGCGAGGTGGTGACATCCCGCATGGAGAATTTCACCGCGGCAGTGCAGGAAGGTCGGGGAAGGATGTCCTTGCCTACTGATTGTGTGCCTAGTTACCCCTGATCAAGGTAACAACAGTAAAGAAAAGTGGAAATGAATAAAGAAACAGAAATGTGTTTTGGTCAGGACTGGACTTATGAAATAGTCCTAAAATCCTGAAAAGAAATGATGATGTTTTAACCAGTTGCCAGCCAGTGTTTATGATTTGGTTTTAAGTCTAAATAGGGCATTGTGTTTTAGGCTGGATCTAGTTAGAAATGTGAATTTGAAAGTGTGTTTTGAGAAGAAATCCCAAATATTAAAAAGGGAAATGTTTTGGAAAATGAATTCCAAAGGTTTTTGAAAGAAATGTAATGGAATGTTTTGAAAGAAAATGTGATTTTGGAATAAATTTCCAAAATGTTTTGAGAAAGCAAAAGAAACATGGCGTTTGAAAAGAGTATGGACTTGGGATTGAATTCCCAAGTGATTGTCTAATAAAAAGAATGGATGATTTTCAAAAAGAGAAAACCAAGTTTTGAAAAATGATAAGAAATGAGTTTTACGATTTTACCGAGGTTTTGTGGTTTGTATGTTTTGGGGCTCATACCAGGTGACTTAGATGTCACTCACGGTTGCTATTTGGTTTTCAGGTGCAGATCGCGTGCAGTCGAGTTTCGGTGCAGGTATTGGAGCTTCTAGCCGCACATTGTGATCCTGAAGGTGAGCCTTAGTTATAGTTATTTAGTATTTCTGTAATTAGTCTAATTATGCTTGTGATACTGTGTTTTGGTAGCGTGCCCGGGATCGGGGCGTTACAGAGTGGTATCAGAGCTAAGGCTACACCTAGAGCACCGGCTTGGTGATGTCCGGTCTAGTGGCTCCCTAGGGCTGTACACTAGTGAGTCGTGCACTTGAAACTTTAGATTGTTGTGTTTTGTGGTGCTAGCAGGAAGATGTCTCGCCAAGGCCACAATCGTGGAAAGACGCTTGTACCTGACTCCGAGAAGGGAGAGGGTCGTGCATGGTGGGGGATGAGATGAAAATTTGGCAAGATGATGCGGTGTTTCGCCCAGTCCTTTGGCAGCAGCAGCAAGGATGAGGCGAAGGGAGACCTGTGGATCAAGTAGTTCCACCAGCTTGGCACGTCGACTTTTGATGGGCGCGGCACACCAGAGGAGTGTGAGACCTGGTTCTTGGAAATGGAAAAGATCCTTGAGGGGATTGAGTGTTCAACAGAGAAGTGGATCCGAATCGCAGCTTTCCAGCTCAAGGGTGCTGCGGATCAGTGGTGGAGGACAGTGTGCCGCACCAAATTCCCGAACACGGACCTGCTGATGATCTTTTTGGATGAGTTTCGAGAGGTGTTCTATGAAAGGTTTTTCCCTGAGCATGAGAGGGATAAGCTGGACAGAGAATTCAAGAACCTGAAGCAGGATAGCCTGTCTATGGCTGAGTATGAGTCGTCCTTCCTTCGGCTAGAGCAGTTCTCTCAAGCTGCAGTTTCTGAGAAGAATAGAGCCAAGAGATTTGTGGAGGGACTGACCCCTATGCTGAGATCCAGAGTTATTGGCTTCAGATACCAGACTTTAGCGGAGGCTGTTGAGCTTGCCAGCCGCTATGAGGATGACCGTAGGCTATTTCAGGAGGAGTATCCCACGAAGGAAAAGGGGAGAAAGTCTGTCTCTCGACCTTCTATTTCTCGACCCTCCATTTCTAGACCATCAGTGACTGGAGCACCAAGTTCTGGGAGTTTTGGTAGTTCTGGGAAGAAGTGGAAGCAACGGCCTACATCTGGTAGAGAAGAGAGTATGGGTTTCAGCCATGCCGGGTCTAGCAGTGGCCCACAAGTGGGACCATGCCATGTCTGTGGCAAGATGGGGCATGTGGCGGCGTAATGTTGGCATAGGCATGGGAATTTGGACAGAGTAGTCTGCTACAACTGTGGGAAGTCTGGACATTACCAGAAGGACTGTCCCAGTCAACCAAATCCAGCGGGCGATGCGCCACGTCAGCCTACCAAGGGGAGAGTGTTCTCCATTGCTGCCCTAGATGTTGGTCCATCTGGAGATGTGGTGGAAGGTGAGAATTAGCACAGTTGAGTTTGATAAGTCCTGTCCTGTAATAATAGAT
>JAMKQA010004579.1:0-29917 GCA_024699735.1 Posidonia australis | reverse complement strand
TCCATATTTACATATGCCAGGGCTAGGGCAAAAACGACAGACCGAATTTCAGGTTTGGTATACCGAAAATCCTTGGTTCGGTATACCGAACATCTTCGGTATACCGAAACTTCCTGTTTCGGTTGATTGGATGATTTCGGTCTACCAAAACCAGGGATCCTGGCTTAATCTATCAGGATTTTGGTATACCGAATTCAACTCGACATACTGAATTTCCTGCAACCAGGGCATTCCCCTGTTTCGATCGATGAAATCGCCGAAAGTGGGAGCCTACGTTGGACCCCTTAAACACACATCACAAAATATCAATAAATCATGGAGTATAGATCCTTGAGTTTACTTCAAAACCCCTCAAACTATTCATGATTTCATTAGTTACACAACCCACACAAAATTCACAAACAGATGAGACTCAAAAACGACTACTATAGCCTTCATCTCAAAATCTCGTATATCCTTACCAATTTCCATTCTAACCGCATGATATTTATGTTTTCATGCTATTCAACTCATTCTCATCAATTCCACTATTTTTCTACCATTTTACATGCATTTTTCATCATTTTCATGAATTTAACTCATTTTCAAAGAAACGAGGAATAGAGGGAAAGGAGGGGTCGCGTACCTCTTCCAGCGAGCCTCCCCCTACTCTGGTGAGTTCCTCCTACCCCGGCGAAGCTTCCTCCACCAGTGGACCTCGGCGAACCACCACCACCTCTATATGCATCGTTCATCCTCTCCCTCTTCTCTCATGCGTCTCAGCCCTTCCTTTTCCACTTGCCTCTACCCCTTTATCAATCTCCCCTCCTCTTTATCTCCTCTTCCTCCCGCATGGCGCCGACCATCCTTCCCGTCGGAAGGGACGGGGAGGCACGGGCCGCTGGCTTGTGGTCGCACGGGTGGGCAGAGGGGAAGAAGAAGAAGAAGACAGGGGAGGGTGAACGGGTGTGGCTCATGAGGGAGAGAAAAGAGATAGAGAAAAAGAAGGAAAGAAAAGGAAGAAAAGACAAGCACACAAACCAATGCAACTGTGCATCCCCAATCCGGACACTGCATTGGTCCCAAATCACACACAAGAGTACAAAAAGCCAACCCAACACTCACACATTCAAGAAACAACAGATTATCCATTAATAAATCATTTATACAATATTACAATTAATTACATGGTTTACAATTAAAAATGGATAGTCAAGCCCAGATGTCACACTTGTAATTGTGAAAATTTGGTTGGCTTTCTGTGCACTTGTTTGTGTTGTGGGACCAATGTGGAGTTCGATTTGAAGATGCATGGTTGCCTCGGTTTGCGTGTCCATCATTTTCTCTTTTCTTCCTTTCCTTTTTCTCTCTTTTCCCTAACGAGTCTTCGTCTCCATCTCCTGCTTTCTTCTTCTTCCCCAACCTGTGCCACCACAGGACAAAACCTGTGTCTCCCCGTCCCCTTCGAGGTGAGGTGATGGGATGGGTGGCCGGCGCGATGTGGGAGGAGGAAGAGATAAAGAGGAAGGAAGCAGTGGGGGGTGGAAGTCGAGAGAGAAAGAAGGAAAAGAGGAATGATGCGTGAGTAGAGGGAGAGGAGGAGAGTTGAGCCGTGTGCGCTACCGCCTTGAGTCACTAGGGTTGCGCTAGAGTGTGGGGTGGACGCCGGGTGCCACTTGAGGTATGTGACCCCTTCTTTCTCCTCTGTTATGTGTTTGTGGCTTGATATGTTAATTGCATGAAAAATGAGAAAATTCATGTAAAATCATAGAAAATTAGTGGGAAGGATGAAAATGCGAGGGATAGCATGAATACGTAGAAATCATGTGGTTAGGATGAATTTACATGGATTTGTATAAGATTTTGGTATGCATACTACAATAACCCAAAACGAGCTCCATGCCTTTATGATTTTCGTATAGATTGCATGATGAATGGATTCATGAATGGTTTGAGGAGTTTTGAAGCAGACTCAAAGGTCTATACCCCATGATTTATTCATGTTTTACGATGTATGTTTGAGGGGTCCGTCGGAGGTCCCCATTTCCGACGAACGATTGGTTCGTAAGCCGAAGATGTGTGTAGGGCACGAGAGATTTGACATACCGAATTGGGTTCGGCAAACGGAATCCCTGTTAGATTTTAGTAAAGCCCCAGGTTTTGGTAGACCGAAAGCTTTCGGTCGACTGAAATAGTGAGTTTCGGTATACTGAAAAGGTTCAGTATACCCAATCAGGAATTTTCGATATACCGAACCTAGAATTTGGTCTGTCGATTTTGCTCTGACATTGATATATGAATGTAAATAGAAAAATAGAAATTTAATCGTTTTAAACAGACAATGAGCATGTGTTAACAATGATTTCCCGATGTGAATGTCATGGAGGAATATGAAATCCAAATAAGTGTATTTGGAAATGTTTTGGGCTTGAAGCCCTAAAAATGAAAGAAAGTGATTAATTGTGTGGTTTTGGGCATGAGACCCAATTTATGGTTTTAAAGTATGATTTTTTTATGAATTTGTGTTGGGACCCCAATAGAGGGTCATGTGTTGCATGGAAAAGATTCTTACAATAAAAGAATGAAATGGAAATGGTTTTAAAAGAAAAACTCAAGAGTTTTGAAAATAAAACACTAATAATGTGTTGTGGAATCACAGGGGTTGGTGTCGGCAACATGGTAGGAGAACGATACTCCAATGAAACCAATTGTCAGATACGACTATGGTTGCCAGTGTGGGACCGTGAGTGGATGGTGTTTACAAATTGTAGAAATATCAATTGTCAAACACGACCGTGGTTACTAATGTTTGTGATGGTGTAGGCTGAGCCTGGGTTATTGAACATTGTTGTTTAGGTCATCGATGGGACGTCAAATAAAGATTTATCCCCATGCACATTTGAAAGGAAATTGAGGCCAGTTGGCCAAAGCGGTGTCCTCCCACATGGGGAACTTCACCGTAGCAATGCAGAGAGGTTGGGGAAATGGTGTCCTCACCTACTGCTTGTGTGCCTAGTTACCCCTGATCAAGGTAATATCAATAAGAAAAGTGGAAAGTAATTAAGAAAGGGTGTGATTTTGTGGAAATGAAACGATGTGGTTTGGCTAGGATTGGACTAGTGATTGGTGGACATTATGAGTTTTTGGATATGCCATTCATGTTGATGAATGCTCTGACTGCTTTTATGGACTTGATGAATAGGGTGTTCAGGCCCTATTTGGATCAGTTTGTGGTCATCTTTGTAGATGATGTTTCGGTGTATTTTCTGGATGTTCAGAGCCACGGAGGCATTTGAGGATCATACTCGAGACCTTGACACAACATCAACTTTATGCTAAGTTCTCCAAGTGTGAGTTTTGACTGGAGGAGGTGTCCTACCTTAGTTATATCATTTCAGGAGAAAGAATCAAGATAGATCCAGTCAAATTGGAGGCTGTAAGCAGTTGGGCCAGACCGAAGACAGTTAGTGAAATCAGAAATTTTCTCGGCCTAGCAGGATATTATATGAGATTTATCCAAGATTTCTCCAAAATTGCTACACCATTGACTAGATTGACTAGAAAGGAAGTGCACTTTGCGTAGGATTGGTAGTGCGAGGAGAGCTTCAACGAGTTGAAGGATCGTCTGGTGTCAGCCCCAGTTTTGACTTTGCCCTCTGGATGTAGTGGTTTTACAGTCTACAGTGATGCCTATCGGATTGGTTTGGGGTGTATGCTGATGCAGTATGGTAGGGTGATGGCATATGCCTTGTGCCAGTTATCCCACCCATGATTTAGAAATGGCAGATGTTGTGTTCGCCTTGAAGATTTGGAGGCATTATTTGTATGGCGAATAGTTTAAGGTGTACATAGTTGAAAGGAGTCTAAAGTACATCTTTACACAGAAGGATTTGAACCTAAGACAGAGGCATTGGGTGGAGTATATCAAGGATTATGATTTCAGTTTGTCATACCACCTAGGGAAAGCAAATGTAGTTGCAGATGTTCTAAGTAGACGCACTCATGTCATGGCTAGTCTGATGATTCATGAATGAAAATTGTTAGAAAAACTAGTGGAGTGCAGACCTCGAAGACAGTCTTAGGGAGCTGCCAGGGTTGTGTTGGCCAATTTGTCTGTTCGCCCTAGGATGATCGAGGTGATTGTCACTACTCAGCAATATGATTCTTTTGTGCCCGATATTTGGAGGAAGTTGGAAGTTGGTAATGCCCCGCACTTTTCAGTTAGGGTAGACAGTGGGTTGAGGTACAACCTGAGATTATTTGTGCCTCAAGTGGAATAAATCAAGAATAGTCTGTTTGATTAAACTCACCGCTCTAGATACACTATTCATCTAGGAAGCACTAAGATGTATAAAGACCTGAAAAGAAATTTCTGGTGGACTTGGATGAAGAGGAAAATTACTGAGTATGTGATGATGTGTGCAACCTATTAGATGGTGATGATAGAGCACTAGAACCCCGGAGGGATCTTGCAGCCTCTAGACGTTTCGATATGGAAATGAAAAAATGTGTCAATAGACTTTGTGATGGGTTTACTATGGACCCGAAGAAAGAATGATATAGTTTCGATGATTGTGAATCACCTTACAAAATCGGCACATTTCTTGGCAATAAGAGTGAATCTTCCTTTGGCAAAGCTGGCAGAGTTGTATGTTTCAAAGATTGTGAGATTGCATGATGTCTTAGTGTCTATTGTGTCGAACAGAGACATGAGATTTACATCGAGGGTCTGGGAAGCTTTACAAGAGGCTTTTGGTACAGTGTTGAGTTTTAGTACTGCCTTTCACCCCCAAACAGATGGTCAGAGAAAGAGGACCATCTAGACACTAGAGGACATGCTAAGGGACTACACCTTGGACTTTGGTGATAGTTGGGAGGATCACTTACCTTTGATCGAGTTTGCATATAATAACAGTACCATGTGTGACCATGCCGGTGGAACCCCTAAGCACGGTTCTCCAACCTACTCCGGTGTGCAAAAACACACGGGAAGATCTGATACGGTCACGACGAAAATGGTGAATCTGGAAGAAGAAGAGAGAAGATCCAAAAACACCAAAGGGAAGACAAAAGGATAAGGAAAGGAGTCGCTACTTAGTCATTTACTGGAAAGACGAGGAAAACCAAAACAAACACAAGAAAATCACAAAACAAAACAAAATGCAGAATGCATGTGTGATCCATGCCTAATGGATAATGCAAGATGAATGCGGGATAGAGAAAGGGTAAGGATTTTGGTTACGTATGGGGAAGGGGTTAGGCACCCCCATGCGCCCGAGAAAACTCGGTCTTTCTATGTTTCCTACTGTCAAAGGTAGGCTGAATGCATGCTTGCTTATTCTATATGTTCATGCAAAAATGCGACCGAAAACATGCCAAGTCGAAGTAAAGAAGTGAAATCAAAGGAACAAGTTAATCCGAGGGTCAAATGTAGGCATGGTTAATGCCGCTTTACTGTACGCCCGTGGGCAATGAGGAAAATCGTGAAAATTGGGAAATTCTTGGAAAGCGTCTCGCAAAACAGCAGAAAGCGGGATAAATCTGAGAAAATCAAAAGGGGAAAGATAATCCTCTTTTCAGGACCATGTCGGCTTTGACAAGCCTTTTGCTATACGCCCTCGGGTGATGGAAAACCAAAACAAGTGGAAACCACGGAAAGTCGAGGAAAACGAGGGGAAGACTAAGCTCAAAACAAAGCTAGAAAAGCGTGCAACGAACAAGGAAGAAAAGACGGGAAAAATCGCACGAAAAGATGTGAAAAGTATGCAAAATGCAAGTGTGAGTGCAAATCTGAAAACTCCAGGGGGATTTGTGCAAAAAACCCAAAATCCAAGGAAAGCTAAAGTTCAGAAGCCAAAAGCCTCCAAAATATGTAGGAAAACAAATTCCATGCATGTATGATGAATTCTGGAGTCAAATGTGCATTCCTAGGCAAATGATGTTCTCTAGGGGTCTGAATGCAATTTACCTACTAATGCATGCAATGCAAGCCAATTACGCATAAAATCTGGGTAAAAATGCAAGAAAATGTCTCAAAAGTGATCCAAGAAGTTTCAGGGGTAAAATGGTCATTTTACCCTTGAAAACAGGCAATCAGAACAATTCTGCAAAGCATAGGGGGTAAATTGCAAAAAAACCAGCAAACAAAGCATTACAAGAAGTTCTGAAGAAATTCAGGGGCAAAAATGTTATTTTCATTGAGATTAAAACATGCAGAAGAAATTCAATGAAAAGGAGGGTTAAAATGCAATTTACCCAAGAAAATATGTTTCTGAAAAGTTTTTAAAAGAAGTTCAGGGAGTTCCATGCAATTTTCACATCAAAACATGCTTTCTAGATGCTTTTTGTAAAACATAGGGGCTTAAATGCAATTAAACCAGCAAAATTGTGCATTCTGAAACATTGTTAATAATGTATGGGCTTATATGCAGTTTTCACAAAGAAAATGAATTGTCAGAAGCTTTCCAAGGAAATCCAGGGTTATCAGTGCAATTTGCCTAAAGCAAAATACATTTAAAAAACTCTGGAGGACTTTTATTAAAGTTTTAAACTTAGAAAACATTACTTTAATAGTTTAGGATAAGAAATGTAATATTTTCAGTTAAAACTTTATTCGAAACATTTTGGAAAAATGACAGATGGACCTAGATGTAAGAGAAGGACCTAAAAGTAATTGAAAAAGGACCTAAATGTAATAAAAACTAAACGTCTATTGTTTTATTAAAACAAATATTTTTTATCTTTTTTTAAAAGAAAAGGCTCGACGGCTGCCAGCGATAGGGCTTGCCGTCGCCGACGCCGGAGGAGTCTCCCAAGGCCATACCATGGCCTGATCGGAGATCCAAAGGGACAGTGAGCAAGGGGAAAGGAGAATAGGAGGATCCAACGGTATGATCGGAGTTCCGCGACGGCGACGGGGAAGGAGCTCTCTGGAGGCTGAGGAGCGGTGTTCCTGTGCTCCGGGAGGCTTCGCGGCGTTGAGGGAAGCTTCCTCCCCTGCTCTGGAGCTGAGTGGAGCGGCGGAGGGGCTCTGGCAGTCGGCGGTGGTCGATCTCCAGCGAGGGAGGCTGCAGTGGCGATCCGGAGCACAACCCCTGCTTCTGGAGGCTTGGAAACTTTGGGGACACGTCGTGCGATGTTCCTGAGGTGGCGGAGCGGCGTGGAGAGGCGTGAGGCACACGGACAGTGGTTGGCCTTCGTTGTCTTCTCCGGCGACGGCAGTCCGGAGCATTTCTCCGGCAGCGTAGTGCAGGCTTCTAGAGCGGCGGAGCGGCAATGCAGAGGGCAGACGAGATCCGGGAGGACCAGAGGAGGAAGAGGGAAGACTTGGGGGTCCAGGAAACTTCTTGGATTGCCCCCCCACCTTTGTCACCGGAGTTTGGCGACGGCGGGGCATGGCTGCAGTTGCCTCGCCGGAGCTCTGGAACGATGGCCTTCCTCCTCCGCGAAAGCTCTCGCTCTTGAATTCTCTCCTTCTCGCTCTCAATCCTCAGTTCTCTCGTGTGCCCCAGCCCTCTGAATGTGTGTCCTCCCCTTGCTCTCTGGCTCGTTCTCTCCTTCTTATATAGGCAACCAGAACGAGAACCCAACCACTACAGCAAAATCACATAACGACCCAACTAAAAAAAAGCAAAACCGACTAACCATATGCTAACGACTGTCCCTTGCTTGTCCCCTCCTTGTCTTCTCGATCGTTGACAGAGATCAACGGCGGTCAAGGCTCCTCCGGCAACTCATCCAGTGGCTGGGGCTTGCTCTGGTGGCTAGATCAGTGGGGCTCGAGCTGGCTGAACGAGCTCAGGGATTGAGGTAAGCTCAGTGGCCGGTTGAGTTCGTGAGGTGTTAAGGAGGAAGAGTGAATTCAGTGGAGAAAGAGGGAAATGGGTTGAAATAAAAATTTGAATATTTAGGTGTAAACTTAGGTCAATGAAGGAAAATGTGATATTGGGCTTAAATCTGGATGAAAAGGGATGAATGAGCTTGGTTTTGGAAGAAGTTCAAATAGGAGTAAATGTGGGTTGAGCCATTATGGACTTTGGGGCCAAGGCGGACTCAATTGGGCTCAATGGGCCTAAGTGGGCTTCATGGGCCTCCATGGGCCTATGTGGGTCCACATAGGTTTAGGTGGGCTCAAATGGACCAAATGGGCTAAAAAGGCCTCCATGAAGTCAAATGGGCCTAAGATAGGCTTGTGGGCCCAAATGGGCTCAACCAGGGTTCAAGCTCAGCCACCACATCCTTATTCTGCAAAATCAGAAAATTGGGGTGTCTACACCATGCCAGTATTGGAATGGCACCATACGAGGCACTGTATGGCAGACCCTGTAGGACACCCGCTTGCTGGAGTGAGGTGGGTGAGAGATAGTTGATTGGGCCCAAGATTGTATAGCAGTACAAGGGCAAGGTGGACTTGATTAGGAGGAGGCTGTTGTCTGTCCAGAGTCGACAGAAGAGTTATGCAGATAGGAGGCGGAGACCTTTGGAATTCGAGGTAGGAGACTTTGTATTCCTGCAGGTGTCACCAATCAAAGGAGTAATGCGGTTCGAGAAGAGAGGCAAGTTGAGCCCAAGATACATCGGACCGTACCTGATTACAAAGAGGGTTGGTGAGGTAGCATACAGACTAGATCTACCTCCATAGAACCTTCCATGTATCTATGTTGAGGAAGTATTTGGCCGATGCATCACAGGTGATACCAGTGCAGTGAGAGGAGCTACAAGAGGACCTGTCTATAGTTGAAAATGCAGTTCAGATATTAGACAGGAAAGAGCAAGTCCTCAGGAATAAAGTAATTCCATTGGTGTTAGTTCAGTGGCAACACCATGGTGTAGAGGAGGCTACCTAAGAGCGCGAGGTGGACATCTAGAGACAGCACTTCTACTTGTTTTATTCGAGCTGAATTTCAAGGACGAAATTCTTCTAAGGGGGTAGGATGTGACACCTGGGCCTGATTATCCATTTTAATTGTGAACCATGTAATTAATTGTAATATTGTATAAATGGTTTATTAATAGATAATCTATTGTTTCTTGTGATTGTGAGGATTTGGTTGGCTTTCTGTGCACCTGTTTGTGTTATGGGACCAATGTTGAGTTCGATTTGAGAATGTACAGTTGCCTCGATTAGCATGCCCATCCTTTTCTCTTTTCTTCCTTTCCTTTTTCTCTCATTTCTCTCATGAGCCTTTGTCTCCATCTCCTCCTTTCTTCTTCTTCCCCAACATGTGCCACCATAGGACAAAGCTCGTGTCTCCCTATCCCCTTCGACGCGAGGTGATGGGATGGGTGGTCGGCGCGATGTGGGAGGAGGAGGAGATAAAAAGGAAGGAGGCAGTAGGGGATGGAAGCCAAGAGAGAAAGATGGAAAAGAGGAATGGTGTGCGAGCTAGAGGGAGTGGAGAAGAGTTGAGCTGTTTGCGCCACCGTTGTGAGTCATTGGGGTTGTGTCGGAGTGTAGGGAGGACGCTGGGGTGCCATTTGAGGTATGCGACTCCTTCTTTCTCCTTCATTCTGTGTTTGTGGCTTGATATGTTAATTGCATGAAAAATGAGAAAATGCATGTAAAATCATAGAAAATTAGTGGGAAGGATGAAAATGTGAGGGATAGTATGGATACGTAGAAATCATGCGGTTAGGATGAATTTACATGGATTTGTATAAGATTTTGGTATGCATGCTACAGTAACCCAAAACGAGCTCCATGTCTTTATGATTTCCGTATGGATTGCATGATGAATGGATTCATGAATGGTTTGAGGAGTTTTGAAGTAGACTCAAATGTCTATACCCCATGATTTATTCATGTTTTAAGATGTATGTTTGAGGGGTCCGCCGGAGGTCCCCATTTCCGACGAACGATTGGTTCGTAAGCCGAGGATGTGTGTAGGGCACGAGAGATATGACATACCGAATTGGGTTTGGCATACTGAATCCCTATCAGATTTCAGTAAAGCCCCAGGTTTCGATAGATCAAAAACTATCAGTATACCAAAAAGATTCGGTATACCAAATCAGGGATTTTTGGTATACCGAACTTGGAATTCGGTCTACCGATTTTGCCTTGACACTAATATATGAATGTGAATAGAAAAATAAAAATTTATTGGTTTTAAACAAACAATGAGCATTTGTTAATGGTGTTTTCCTATGTAATTGTTATGGAGGAATATGCAATCCAAATAAGTGTATTTGGAAATGGTTTTGAGCTTAAGCCCTAAAAATGAAAGAAAGTGATTAAATGTGTGGTTTTGGGCATGAGACCCAATTTATAGTTTTAAAGTATGGTTTTTTCAAGAATTTGAGTTGGGACCCCAATAGAGGGTCATCTGTTGCATGGAAAAGATTCCTGCAAGGAAAGAATGAAATGGAAATGGTTTTAAAATGAAAACTCAAGAGTTTTGAAAATAAAACACTAATAATGTGTTGTGGAATCACGGGGGATGGTGTCGGCAACATGGTAGGAGAACGATATTCGAATGAAACCAATTGTCAGATACAACCGTGGTTGCCAGTGTGGGACCATGAGTGGATGGTGTCGAAAAATTGTTAAAATATCAATTGTCAGACATGACCGTGGCCACCAATGTTTGTCACGATGTAGGCTGAGCCTGGGTTATTGAACCTAATTGTTCGAGTCACTGATGGGACGTCAGATAAAGACGTATTCCCGTGCACATTTGAGAAGAAATTGAGGCCAGTTGGCCAGGGCAGTGTTCTCCTACATGGGGAACTTCACCGTAGCAATGTAAGGAGCTAGGAGAAATGGTGTCCTCATGTGACATCTAGGCCTGATTATCCATTTTAATTGTAAACCATGTAATTAATTGTAACATTGTTTAAATGGTTTATTAATGGATAATCTGTTGAGTTTGATTGTGTGAGCTTGTGGTTGGCTTTTTTGTGCACCTGCTCGTGATTTGGGACAAATATGGAGTCCAGTTTGAGGATGCACAATCGCCTCGATTTGCGTGTCTGTCTTTTCTTCCTTTCTTTGCTTCTTTTTCTCCTTTCTTTTCCTTTCCTCTCACGAGTTCGCACCATTTTTGTCTCCTTCCATCCCTTCCCCGACCCGTGCCACCAACGACACCAGTCTGTGCCTCGCCGTCTCTTCCAGCGCAATGGGCGGCCGGCGCGACACGGGTGGGAAAGAAGATAAAGGGAGGTTGCGGCGTGCGAAGGGAGGAGAAGAGAAAGAGGAACGACGCGCAACCGAGGAGGTGGTGAGCAACCTGTGTGTTCTACCAGTAGAGGAGGCTTTGCCGGGGCGCGAGGATGTTCGTCGGCGTGCAGGATGGGTCGTCAGAGGGCTGAGCCAGGTACGCAACCCTTTTCCCTTCCTCCGTTCAGTGTTTTGTTAACAATGGGTTAATGGGATGAAAATTGAGATAAATGCATGAAAATTGTGGAAAAATCATGACATGAGTGGGAATGTGTTGTATAGCATGAGAATATAGATATCATGCGGTTAGGATTGGTATTTGTGGGGGAAAAAAGCAATTTTGGGGTTGAAGGCTATAGTAGTTGTTCTTGAGCCCCCTTCCCTTGTGATTTTCGTATGAACTGTTTGGTTTATGGAATCACGGATGGATTGAGGGGTTTTGAAGTAGACTCAAGGATCTACACCCCGTGATTTACTCGTAATTTTTGATGTGTGTTTGGGGCGTCCGATTGGGACTCCCACTTGGGGCGAATTCCACTGCTCGAAATAGGGGTGTGCCCTGTCTGCGAGGAATTCGGTATGCGAATTCATTTCGGTATGCCGAAATCCTAGCAGATTAATCCAGAACCTAGGGTTCGGTAGACCGAAATCTTCCAGTCGACCGAAACAGGGGGTTTCGGCATATTGAAAATTTTCGGTATACCAAAACAGGGAATTTCGGCATACCGAACTGGAGATTCGGTTTGCCAATTTTTGCCCTGAACCTGGTATGTATTGATGTGGTTTTAAATGAAGGATAAATGGTTTTAATGGTATGTTGGATATATGTTAATGATGCTTTCCCCATGTAATGGCATGGAGGAAGGTGGAACCCAAATAAATAGATTTGGGCATGATTTTAGGTTTTGATCCCATAAATGAATGAAAGTGATGATTTTGTGTGGTGTTGGGCATGAGACCCAATTTATTATTTTAAGCATGGTTTTCATGGATAGAGTTGGGACCCCAGTGAAGGGTCAAGGGTTGCAAGGAGATAGAGTCCTACAACGAAAAGAATGGAATTGAAAATGGGTTTGAAAAGAAAAATTCAAAGAGTTGTGAAATGGAACACAAATAATGTGATTGCCGAGCTTGAGACGGTGTAGGCTGAGCCTGGGTCGTTGTACCTAGTTGTTCGGGTCACCGAGGTCGTCACGGTGTAAGGTGAGCCTAGGTTTTTGAGCCTAGTTGTTCAGGTCACCGACGGTGTAGGCTGAGCTTGGGTCATTGGACCTAGTTGTTTGGGTCACTGATGGGGCATCAGACAAAGACGTATCCCCATGCACATATGAAAATGAAATTGTGTGAGCTTGTGGTTGGCTTGTTGATTTTGATTGTGTGAGCTTGTGGTTGGCTTTCTGTGCACCTGCTCGTGATTTGGGACCAATGTGGAGTCCTATTTGAAGATGCACAGTCGCCTCGTTTTGCATGCCTGTCTTTTCTTCCTTTCTTTTCTTTCTTTTTCTCCTTTCTTTTCCTTTCCTCTCACGAGTTTGTACCATTTCCGTCTCCTTCCTTCCCTTCCACGACCCGTGCCACCAACGACACCAGTCCGTGCCTCACTGTCTCTTCCGGCGCAATGGGTGGCCGGCACGACGCTGGTGGGAAAGAAGATAAAGGGAGGGGAGGCTGCGGCGTGCGAAGAGAGGAGAGGGTGATAGAGAGAGGAGAAGAGAAAGAGGAACGATGCACAACCGAGGAGGTGGTGAGCCGTCCGTGTGTTTCGCCGATAGAGGAAGCTTTGCTAGGGCGTGAGGAGGTTTGCCGGCGTGCGGGATGGGTCGCTGGAGGGCTGAGCCAGGTACGCGACCCTTTTCCCTTCCTCCGTTCGGTGTTTTGTTAACAATGGGTTAATGGCATGAAAATTGAGATAAATGCTTGAAAATTGTGGAAAAATCATGAAATGAGTGGGAATGTGTTGTATAGCATAAGAATATAGATATCATGCGGTTAGGATTGGTATTTGTGGGGAAAAATGCAATTTTAGGGTTGAAGGCTATAGTAGCCGTTCTTGAGCCTCCTTCCCTTGTGATTTTCGTATGAACTGTGTGGTTGATGGAATCATGGATGGATTGAGGGGTTTTGAAGTAGACTCAAGGATCTACACTCCGTGATTTACTCGGAATTTTTGATGTGTGTTTGGGGGTCCGATTGGGACTCCCACTTGGGGCGAATTCCACCACCCGAAACAGGGGTGTGCCCTGTCTGCGAGGAATTCGGTATGTCGAAATCCTAGTAGATTAAGCCAGAACCCAGGATTCGGTAGACCAAAATCATCCGATCGACCGATACAGGGGGTTTCGACATACCGAAATTTTTTGGTATACCGAAACAGGGAATTTCGGCATACCGAACTGGAGATTCGGTTTGCTAATTTTGCCCTGAACCTAGTATGTATTGATGTGGTTTTAAATGAAGGATAAATGGTTTTAATGGTATGTTGGATATATGTTAATGATGCTTTCCCCATGTAATGGCATGGAGGAAGGTGGAACCCAAATAAATAGATTTGGGCATGATTTTAGGTTTTGATCCCATAAATGAATGAAAGTGATGATTTTGTGTGGTGTTGGGCATGAGACCCAATTTATTATTTTAAGCATGGTTTTCATGGCTAGAGTTGGGACCCCAGTGAAGGGTCAAGGGTTGCAAGGAGATAGAGTCCTACAACGAAAAGAATGGAATTGAAAATGGCTTTGAAAAGAAAAATTCAAAGAGTTGTGAAATGGAACACAAATAATGTGATTGTCGAGCTTGAGACGGTGTAGGCTGAGCCTGGGTCGTTGTACCTAGTTGTTCGGGTCACCGAGGTCGTCACGGTGTAAGGTGAGCCTATTTTTTTTAGCCTAGTTGTTCGGGTCACCGACAGTGTAGGCTGAGCTTGGGTCATTAGACCTAGTTGTTTGGGTCACTGATGGGGCGTCAGACAGAGACGTATCCCCATGCACATATGAAAATGAAATTGAGGCCGGTCGGCCGGGGCGGTGACATCCACACGAGGAATTTCACCACGGCAGTGCAGGAAGGTAGAGCCTACTACTTGTGTGTCTGGTTACCCCTGATCAAGGTAACAACAATAAATAAAAGTGAAAATGAATAAAGGAAAAGAAATGTGATTTGGTCAGGATTGGACTAATGAAATAGTCCAAAAATCCTGAAATGAAATAATAGTGATGATGTTTTTACCAGTTGCCAGCCTGTATTATGATTTGGTTTTGAGCCCATGAGGCATTATATTTTAGGCTGGATCTGGTTAGAGATATGAAATTTGAAAGTGTAATTTTGGGGAAGCAATCCCAAGTATTGAAAAGATATGTTTTGGAAAGTGAATTCTAAAGGTTTTTAAGAAAAATGTAAAGGTATGGTTTTGAAAGAAAAGGTGGTTTTGGAATGAGTTTCCAAATGTTTTAAGAAAAGAAACATGGCTTTTGAAAGGAGCATGGATTTAAGATTGAATTCCCAAATGACCTCCAAAAAAAAAACGGGGAAGAGGATTTTCAAAATAAAACCAAGTTTTGAAAGAATAAAAGAAATGAGTTTTTACGGTTTTGCTGAGATTTTGTGGTTTGTATGTTTAGGAGGCGTACTAGGTGACTTAGATGTCACTCACGCGTGCTTATTTGGTTTTCAAATGCAGACCACGTGCAGCCGAGTTCCGGTGTAAGAATTGGAGCTTCTAGCCGCTCATTGTGATCCTGGAGGTGAGCCTTAGTTACTGTTATTTGGTGTTTCTGTAATTAGTGTAATTATGCTTGATACTGTGTTTTGGTAGCATGCCCGGGATCAGGGCATTACAGAGTGGTATCAAAACTAAGGTTACACCTAGTGCACCGGCTTGGTGATGTCCGATCTAGTGGCTCCCTAGGACTGCATAATAGAGAATCGTGCACTTGAATTTTTGATTGTTGTGTTTTATGGTGCTGGCAAAAAGATGTCTCATCGAGGCCGCAGTCGTGGCAAGACCCCTGTACTTGACTCCGAGACTGGAGAGGGTAGTGCTTGGAGGGGGATGAGACGAGAATTTGGCGAGATGATGCAGGGTTTTGCCCAATCCTTTGGCAGTAGTAGAAAGGATGAGGCGAAGGGAGACCCGTGGATCAAGCAGTTCCGCCAGCTTGGCGCGCCGACTTTTGATGGGCGCGGCACACCAAAGGAGTGTGAGGCTTGGTTCCTGGAGGTGGAGAAGATCCTTGAGGGGATCAAGTGTCCAGTAGAGAAGTGGGTCCGGATCGCGGCATTTCAACTCAAGGGTGTTGCGGATCAGTGGTGGAGGACAGTGCGCCGCACCAAATTTCCGAATGCGGACTTGCTGATGATCTCTTGGGATGAGTTCCGAGAGGTATTATATGAGAGATTTGTCCCTGAGCATGAGAGGGATAAGCTGGATTGAGAATTCAGGAACCGTAAGCAAGGTAGCCTGTCTGTGGCTGAGTATGAGTCGTCCTTCCTTCGGCTAAAGTAGTTCTCTCAGGCTACAATTTCTGAGAAGAACAGAGTCAAGAGATTTGTGGAAGGACTGAATCCTGTGCTGAGATCCAGAATTATTGGCTTCAGATGCCAGACTTTAACGGAAGCTGTTGAGCTTGCAAGTCGCTATGAGGATGATCGTAGGCTATTCCAGGAGGAGTATCCCAAGAAGGAAAAGGGGAGAAAGTCTGTCTCTCGACCTTTTGTTTCTTGGCCCTCCGTTTCTCGACTGTCGGTGACGGGAGCGCCAAGTTCTGGCAGCTCTGGGAAGAAGCAGAAGCAATAGCCTACGTCTGGTAGAGAAGAGAGTATGGGTTTCAGCCATACCGGGTCTAGCAGTGGCCCACAGATGGGACCATGCCATGTCTGTGGCAAGATGGGGCATGTAGCGGTGCAATGTTTGCATAGGCAGAGGAATTTAGACAGAGTAGTCTACTACAACTGTGGGAAGTCCGGGCATTGCCAGAAGGACTGTCCTAGTCAGCCAAAGCCAGCAGGAGATGCGCCACGTCAGCCTACGAAGGGGAGAGTGTTCTCCATTGCTGCCCCAGATGCTGGTCCATCTGGAGATGTGGTAGAAGTTGAGAATTAGCACAGCTGTATTTGATGAGTCCTGTCCAGTAATAATAGATCCTATGTGTAAGTGACTCTATTCCTTATTATGATTATGGTTATAGTGTGTTGATTATAGGATCTTTCCTTGTGGCTAATCGGATGGCCTGAGTCTTGTTCGACTCTGGGAGTTCATTTTCTTTTGTCTCTGAGTCATTTGCTTCTGAGATCGAGACTAGGCCAGCCAGGTTGGCATTCCACCTAGATGTGGTCACTCCATTGGGAGAACACAATTTGGCGTGGAAATATTTGAGACCGGTTGATATTCAGCTGGGGGACAGAAGTTTTCAGGCCAGCTTGATCTTGATGGATATGCAGGATTATGATGTTATCCTAGGAATGGATTGGTTGGCTGGCATAACATTCAGCTGTGATAGATTGTGCCAAGAGGAGAGTTCTGGCAGAGTGTCCAGGCCAAGGCTAGTGTATGGTACAGTGCACCAGACCAGGTGAGCCTAGGAAAGTGATTTCTACTCTCAAGGCCTATCAACATCTGGCGAGAGGCAATGTGAGCTACTTGGTCTGTGTGACATTTTCTACTTCGCTTGTGGTTAAGATTCAGGACTTGCCGGTGGTGAGTGAATATTCTGATGTTTTTCCAGAGGAATTGCCTGGAATGCCACCACACAGGGAAGTGGAGTTTGTGATAGATAAGGGATTCATTTGTCCCAGTGTTTCACCTTGGGGAGCATCGATTCTGTTTGTGAAAAAGAAGGATGGTTCACTTCGGCTTTATATAAATTACTGGATGTTGAACCAAATCACTGTCAAAAACAAGTATCCACTGCCCAGGATCGACGGTTATTCGACCAGTTGTAGGGGGCATCGATGTTTTCCAAGATAGACTTGAGGTCTGGATATCATCAATTGAGGATCAGTGAGCCAGATGTGTAGAAGATTGCCTTTCGCACCCGTTATGGGCATTATGAGTTTTTGGTTATGCCTTTCGGGTTGACGAATGCTCTGACTGCTTTTATGGACCTGATGAATAGGGTGTTCTGGCGCTATTTGGACCAGTTTGTGGTTATTTTTGTGGATGATGTTCTAGTATATTCTCCGGATGTTTAGACCCACTGGAGGCATTGTTTGTGATTTTGGTTTTGAGCCCGTGAGGCATTGTGTTTTAGGCTGGACCTGGTCGAGAATATGGATTTTTTGGAATAAGTGAAAGGTTTTAAAAATACTTGAAAAGGGGAAAAGGTGAGTTTTGAAATAGAGATATGAGTTTTGAAAATGACCTGATTTTGGGAAGAAATCCCAAACATTGAAAAGGTGATTTGAGTTTTGGAAAAAGACATGTTTTGGAAACAGATTACCAAGTGTTTTAAAGGAAAAGAGGAAATAATGTTTTGAAATCGATTTTCAAAAGAAAACCAAGTTTTATAAATTAAAGTTGTGTTTTTACTAAATCTACCGAGTTTTGTTTTGTGTGTGTGTTTGGGGTGCGTACTGGGTGACTTAGATGTCACTCACACGTGCTTTTGTTGGTTTTTAGGTGTAGGTCGGGTGTAGTCAAGTTTCGGTACCAGAGTTGGAGCTTCTAGCCGCACATCGTCTCCTGGAGGTGAGCCTTAGTTACAGTCATTTAATTATTGTTGTAATTTGTGTAATTTGCTTATGATGCTGTGATTTAGGTAACATGCCCGGGTTCGGGGCGTTACATGGCTACTCCAAGCCTTGGAGCCCTTGAACTTGCAGGAACTATTGTTGCTGAGGGGTACCATATTATGGAGAGTAGGATGAAGACTTAGTCAAAGTCTAGCACGGTGGCAATGATTTGGTTGTCCCTAGGTAATGAAGTGAAAGGTAGTTTGGTGGGGATTGTGTGGTCTGTTGGATGGGAGAGTCATGACTTAACTTTCATGCAATCTTCTAATTACTTTTGCTTGTTTCAGCAGGTCTCGAGTCACACCCGATAGTGCGTCCTCAGGTTGTGCTCGACTCTCAACCTCACATTTAGTTTTGATTGTCCCACTTCCTGTTTGCCTATCTAGATCTTATTTGTTACCATGTAGAATCCGCCCTTTGATCCTTTTGCTTCTCTGGATTCTAGGATGGTTGATAAGACTCGCCCTCTTCTTTTACTAGGTATCCATCCTTTCCTTCAGGCACCATCACTCGGATCACTCCCTTGCCCTACTACTTTTGATTCCACTTCACCTGTGGTACATTATGTCGAGGTACAGGATCAACCTGCTACTTCCTTTGGCACTAGTGGACTAAGCTATCTGGTATCTCTCCTGTCCATCACCCAGCCCTTTTCTCCTCCAAGTCTGTCTTTTGTAGTCTCGCCTATTGCCTCTTTGCCTAGCCTACCTATTCCTTGGCCTCAGGAATCCTCTGTGGTGTCCCATGCTAAGACATTGCCTTCCTCATTTGGGTTATCTACACGTCTTTCAACAACAACGCTTTTTTTTGGCCCTCCTTTTGCTTTACCTATGAATTTGTCATTGAGTCCTTGTGTTAAGGCACTCCCTCATTCATTAGTCTTTGCAGTTATTCCTCGTTCGATCGTCCCACTTGACCCTGTTGTGCCTTCAACAGACTTCTCTTTGTCTCCTTGGTCCACTACTCTAGCAACTTTATCCTGACTAGCTCAAGAGATGGAAGCCTTAGCTCATGCCATGTGGAGTCAACTGTCAATTCTTGCCACTCTGTCACCTACATCTTTGTTACCTATTTCGGTCATGCCTCCTGTTTTGTCCGCAACCCCTATTCTTCTCACTCCTCAAGAGCCGTCGTAGGAGAGGAAACACACTCGATGCCAGCCTTCTGACTTCACTCCCTTGGGTGAGTTGCTCAGTTCTTTCTTCCCCAAGGTCACTCATCTGTTGACTCTCCCTGAGTCTCGACCACCACCGAAGCCTATTCCATGGTGGTTCAAGCCAAACCTGTTCTGCAAGTTCCATCAAAACACTAGGCATTTGATGGATACATGCTATGCTTTGAAGGGCGCAGTTCAGGACCTAGTCGATGCAGAAACAATCAAGCTCCCTATCTTTGCACCGATCATTCGGCGTACTTCACAGGTCTTCCCCTCCATTGAGCCAGCACATCATGATGTATATGTAGGATACTTAGGCTTCACTAGAGGGGGGTGAATAGTGATTTAGCGAGTAATTATCTAATTTTTGGGTTTGTTTATCAATTTACAAGATTTCAAGTAATTTGAATATAACTAGGAAATTGATTTTAAGTTAAAGCACACAAAGAAAAGGGATGAGAGACAATGAATATGACACAATGATGTATAGTGGTTCAGTCTCCTTAGCCTAGTCCACTCTTCGAGAAAATCCCTCGAGAGTTACCTTAAACATTATCTTGTTCCAGGACAAGATCATGCTGTATGTCTTTGACGAATCCTCGCCAAGCACCGCAAAAACCGCAGCTTCCTTCTCACAATCCGGAGAAGAACTTTTACACTTGTAGTTTACAATTCCTTTTCTACAATCTCCCAAACTCAATTTGGCTAAGTGGATGGATAGAAATGGAGCTCTCTTGCCTTGGGAGTTTTTCTAACAAAGTATGAGTGGAATGTTTGAAAATAATGTTGCTTGAAGCTCTATGGTAAGTATAGAAGGTATTAGTTTTCTATAGGTGAAGAATGAGGGTCTATTTATAAGAAAACAAGGATATAAGAATGTATCTAACGTCTCTCTAACGTTCAGTAACGGCTACTGGTTCGGTATGTCGAAATCAAACGGTCGACCGAAATCTACAATGATCGAGTACTTCGGTATACCTAAAATAATTCGGTATGCCGAAAACCTCTGATTCGGTATGCCAATGAATTTCGGTATGTCGTTTGGGTTCCTATTTGATTTTTCTAATCTGCAGTTATTTCGGTATACCAAGGAAATTCAGTATGCCGAAAATGCTGTTAGTCCTATAATGAATGTTTTTCAATAAATGGTTGATTTTAGGGCTATGGCAATTTTCCTATGACTCTATGGGGATATTTGAGAGATTATTACAAGTTTCTAGGAGTACATGTATAAATAGAAAATTACATCAAAAATAAGTACAAAGATAAATTTTCATTTGCTTCTTCTCTCATCATCTTGAGTTCTTCTTGGTGACACATAGATTTGTTTCTTCTTCACAAATTTTCATATGCTTAAATCTTCTGAGTCCTTCATCGATCTTTTTACAAATATGAATATGAAATATTCTCATAACGCACATTAGTCTTTTGTTATCATCAAAATCAAGATAAGGCTAATAAAGCCAACAATTTCCTCCTTTTTGATGATCACAAAACTACAAATATTTCAAGGTAAAACAATACAATGACTTTTCTTAGTACTCTCCCCCTTTTTGTCACTAGCAATAAACATCACAAATTAAAAGCTAGTTCTCTCTTCATCAGTTCTTTCCTCTTTCAGTTTGCTTATTTGATCTTGCATAAAGATCTGTCTATGTTCTCCCCCTTTTTGTCATTTCCAAAAGTTGTATATGATAAAGCTCAAGCCTTTTTTGTCTTTATTTCCACATATTCTAATTCTTCTCTCCATTTTGTCTTA
Source organism: Posidonia australis (assembly GCA_024699735.1). Taxonomy (NCBI): domain Eukaryota; kingdom Viridiplantae; phylum Streptophyta; class Magnoliopsida; order Alismatales; family Posidoniaceae; genus Posidonia; species Posidonia australis. Next base: position 9,139 of record JAMKQA010004579.1, on the reverse strand, counting down.
ATCACAAGGAAATGTTACTCAATGTAAACATCTTAAGTTATAAGATTTTCAAAAACAATCTTATTTAAAAGTAAGGTCATCAAAATCAAATTTAAAAAATATTACTTATGCTCAAAGTTCTTATGACAAGATATTTAATAATCATTAAGACCATGAGTAATTATTAAATATTGCCAATTGTTAACAATTGTTAGATACCAATTTTTGAAATTTATACCAAAAGTAACAAAAATATGATTTATACCAAATTTATAAGATATCAAGTTTATCTTTTAAATTTAATATTAAGCATATGATTAAAATTATGCTCCCCATAAAAAAATTATATTCATATATCACAAGTGTGTCATTGTGATTTTTGACATTTATTATTTTTCAAAAAGAATTTCATTAAAGTCATTTTCAAAAAGATATTCATCAAAATCAACTTTTAGTAGATATTGTTGGATTCAATTGTTAGATTCAAGGCATCAAAATCAAAGGATATTCAATCATATGATGGAAAATATATTCAATTTGCTCTCCCTATCAATAAGCATAGGTATAAATATTCAACAAAAGCAAGTATAAAAGTTTCAGTAAAGCCCCCCCTTGATCCAAGCATGGGTAAAAATAATCCATATTCAACAAGTATAGCGAAAAGATGAATCATTTAAAGCATTAGTAAACTTTAAATACTAATCTCAATATCACTATGAGTATATGGTTTTTCTTATTTTCATTTTATCATTAGTAAAAAGATATGACAATGTATAACATTATCAAAATAAAGAATCTTTTTAATTCTTAATCCAGTCATGAAAAAAAAAAAGATATTATAAGGTATGTCAATCAAGTCCAATAATGGATATCAATTGGGTTTAATCTTATTCAGTCCATTTATGCATATATTTATGGTTTAAAGATTCAAATGAATGGTCAATATATTGTAATATTCAATGTAAGCACAGTCCATGGTTTAAAATTTTGAAAAATCATTAAATAAAATTGACAAAGATCATCTGTCAGAACAATCGATCGATCAGTATATTTCAATAGATCGAAACAGTAAAAATCGGTTGACAGTTTAAAAAAAAAACGGTATACTGAGTCAAGGAATATTTCAGAATACATTTTTTTTTAAATCATTAAGTAAATTTCTATGCAAATGATTTTATTTATCAATTAATAGCCAATAAAAAATTTCATAAAACGTTAAAATTTTCTTTTTCAATGGGATTAACAATATTTGTCAATAGTATATAGTCCCATAACCCTACTCTTTTTTGGAGAAGTCAAGCATTTGTATTTAGCAGAGACTTTTGTATCCACTTTATTTTGGGTGTAAAATTTATTTTGGGGATCATGTCATAATACTTTTTGGGAATCCATTTTTCTTTCTTAATAACAAATTTATGTTTTTCATTATTTAAAGCTCTAATTAATCCATTTTCATATTGAGTACCCTTTTATTTCCATTTTTAAATTTTCTTACATTAAACTTTTTCTTGCTATTTGTCAGCTTACTCACATCATTAGGCGAACTTTCACTTTTGAATTTTAATGATGCAATGTTATTTTCTAAATTATCAGTTTTTCTTTTCATGATATTTAATTCATTCTTCAAAACATCATTTTCTTTCTCAAATGCTTGATTCTTGCTTCTTAAATCATCATTTGCTTTTGAAATTGATTCTTTTTCCTGAGATAGATGAATTAAGCTTTTGTTCATATTTTTGTATTTGCATTTCAAGGATTTATATTTATCATAAAGCTCATTGAAGACATCAAGTAATTCATCTATAGAAAAATCTTCTGTATTATCAATAGATGATACACCACTAGACATTGCTATAAAACTTGAGTGAGCTACTTCATTACTGGATGAACTTTCTTCATAAGTTGAAGTGTCACATCATCCCAAGTGACTTGAAGGACTTTATTTTTCTTAATTTTACTTTTATTATTTTTGTTATTCTTTTGAGCTTCTTGTTTCTTTAAATTTTTTTTGAATTTATGAGTAATAAGAGCAAGATCTTCCTCATCCGAAGCATTCGATTCGACAGAGGTATCAAATACAACATGCCTTTTTTCTAACACTTTTTCTATTTTTTTTTCAATCATTTGTACTTCATAGGAGGTGAGATTTCCTATGAGTTCTTCTAAAGAATATGTTGATAGATCTTTAGCTTCTTCAATGGTGGTGGTTTTCTTTTCCCAATCAAGGGTAATGGATCTAAGGATTTTTCTTACTAGATCACTTTCAGAATAATATTTTACAAGGGATTACAAATTATTCGTAATTTCAGAAAATCTAGTAAACATATTACCAATGGATTCATTTGGTTGCATTTCAAACATTTCAAATTTATATACAAGCATATTTATCTTTGTTTCTTTTACTTGATTTGTGCCATCATGAGTAACTTCTAAAACATGTCAAACTTCATGAGAAATGCTACAATTAGAAATGTGATTGAATTGATCTTGACTAGTAGCACAAAACAAGGTATTTAACCCCTTTGCATCCAACATAGTTAATTTCTTTTCTTTGTCATTCCAATCTTTATAATTCTTTTTATTAGGTGTATATCCATTTATAACAATGTCCCATAAATCAAGATCAATGGATTTAAGATAAATGTTCATCATACACTTCCAATAATTATAATTATTTCCATCAAAAAATGGTGGCCTACTAATGTTTTGGCCCTCTACAATATTTTTGTTAAAAGAACTAGAAGTCATATCTAGAAGATGGTTAAATTTTTATCCTAGATTAACAAGGCACTGATATCAATTGTAGGATACATAGGCTTCACTAGAGGAGGGTGAATAGTGATTTAGCGAGTAATTATCTCATTTTAGGGTTTGTTTATCAATTTACAAGATTTTAAGTAATTTGAATATAACTAGGAAATTGATATTAAGCTAAAGCATACAAAGAAAAGAGATGAGAGACAATCAATATGACACAATGATGTATAGTGGTTCAGCCTCCCTGGCCTAGTCCACTCCCTGAGAAAATCTCTCGAGAGTTACCTTAAACTTGATCTTGTTCCAGGCCAAGATTGTGCCATGTGTCCATGACAAATCCTCGCCAAGCTCCGCAAAAACCACGACTTCGTTCTCACAATCCGGAGAAGAACTTTTACACTTGTAGTTTACAATTCTTTTTTTATAATCTCCCAAACTCAATTTGGCTAAGTGGATGGATGAAAATGGAGCTCTCTTGCCTTGAGAGTTTTTCTAACAAAGTAGCAGTGGAATGCTTGAAAATAATGTTACTTGAAGCTCTATGGTAAGTGTAGGAAGTATCGGTCGTTTATAGGAGAAGAATGGGGGTCTATTTATAGGAAAACAAGGGTATAAGAATGCTTCTAACATCTCTCTAACGTTCAGTAACGGTTACTGGTTCGGTATGCTGAAATCAAACTATCGACCGAAATTTGCAACGGTCGAGCACTTCGGTATACCAAAAATAATTCGGTATGCCAAAAACCTTTGATTTGGTATGTCGGTGAATTTTGGTATGTCGTTCTGGGTTCCTATTTTGATTTTTCTAATCTGCACTTATTTCTGTATATCGAAGAAATTCTGTATGCCAAAAATGCCCTTAGTCATATAATGAATGTTTTTCAATAAATGGTTGATTTTGGGGCTAAGGCAAGTTTCCTGACTCTATGGGGATATTTGGGAAATTATTACAAGTTCCTAGGAGTACATGCATAAATAGAAAATTACATCAAAAATAAGTACAAAGATAAATTTTCATTTGCCGAGTTCTTTTTGGTGGCACATAGATCTATTTCTTCTTCACATATCCTTCCTTTTATGTTTGAATCTTCTGAGTCCTTCATCGATCCTTTTGCAAATATGAACTATGAAATATTCTTATAAAGCACATTAGTCTTTTGTTATCATCAATATCAAGATAAGGCTAATAAAGCCAACAGTATCAGCTCAGCAAGGATAGTAGCCTAGAAGAAAACGACTACGTCGAGTAGAGAGAGACTACACCCCTCTAGTCAAGCCTTTAAGCATCGTCTTCCCAAAGGTTGTGTTTCTCTTGAGACTCCTAGATATTCATTTGCCACTGAGCTTGCTGCCATCGTGGTATGACACAAATGCATATTGTAATTATCATCTTGCCATGGGGCACTTGATTGATAACTGTCACACACTACTGGATGTCATTCAAACCTTGATTGATAATGGAGTTATTAGCATCTGTGTGTAGGATGTAGATTCGGCGCAAACCTCAACATGGGCAAACTTTGGCCAGCTTGCCCAATCCTTGCTTGAGTTTACAGGCTTGGAGCATGCTAAAACTTCAGGAGTCGGTCTCCTCTCCTCTGTCCCTCCTATCTCCTTTTTTCCATTGGAGATCATGTAGATTTCATCAGTCTCGCATTAACTCCCCTTGGTTCCTCATCTTCCCAGTCTTTGCCCTTTGTTTCCACTATTCTATCTAATCCTGTGGTCGCTTTGGCCTATCAGTGGAATCAAGATCAACAACCGCAGCAGAGGCGGCAACGTAAACCATAGGACTACACCCCACAGGCAGCCCCTCTTAGCACTATTTATCCCTAGGTTTGGCACCTCCTTAGGGAGCCAGCCCCGTGCTTGTTGCCAAGCCTGGTCCCTAAGTGGTATGACCTCACTACCTTCTATGATTTCCATCACAAGGTCGACCCCACAACAGACCATTGCCAGGTCTTGTGGGGGTGTTGTCCAACATTTGATTGACAGGCATGCCGTTATCGTCGATGTTGCTGGGTAGCTTTCATTAGCGCGCAACATGCCTAGGGTAGACCTATGTTCTTCTGCATCTCCCCTGGCGCCCTCTTGTGTTTCCACTTCTAAAGTGGCTCAAGCTTCTCTTCACATCTCATCCTCTCAGTCTCCCTTTTCCTTGGGTAAGTCAGAATCACTAGGCAAGGATGGAGAAATACATGACTAGAGTCGCCAAGGTGGTGTTGGTAGCACCAGCAGTGCAAGAGTAGCCCCAACACCTTGGTCTCAAGGCTGTTGGGAGGTAAGTCTCTCCACTTTCTTTTTGCATATTTTGTCTTTCGTTTTTTGATTTTATACATGATTTCATATTTTCTTGCATTATATAAAATCCAAAAAAGTAAAAAATCCTTTGAAAACCCAAAAAACATGCTTTTGCTTCTATTGCATGCTCATTTTAATTTTTTCCTATGCATCCTACAAAATACAAAAACAAAAAAAATCAAATATATTAAAAACAACAAAAACATGTCCTTCCATTTCACTGGTTTTTGGCTTTTTATGTTTTCCAAAAGTATATAAAAAGTACAAAACCCAAAATAAAATTTTTTTTTTTGCTTCTTACTCAAAATCCAAAAAACCCATAAAAATTTGCATAATCCAAAAGCCCAACTTTGGAAAAATAAGTTGCATTGGGTAGATGCCAAGCCTCAATGATTCAAGTAGCATTTACCCGAGCGATGTGTGTGGCCAAATGAGTGCAACTCAGTGCCGCATTGGGTAGATGCCAAGCCTCAATGAGTCAAGTAGCATTTACCCGAGTGATGTGTGTGGCCAAATGATTGCAACTCAGAGCCAATTATTAAATCTTGCCAAACCTAGTGCAAAATACAAGAGTGAGATTAATCAAATCGAGAGAGTCAACTAGATGTAGAGAGGACCAAGGCTAACTAGAGCATAGCTAGAGGTTGCCCTCACACAAAGTAGAGGCTAAGGGTTTACGTTAACCGAACTCTTAACTCCCCACTAGGACTGCTACCCCAAGAGGGCGAAGAAAATGCATATATAAAAGAATTGAGAGTATGTAAACCAAAAGAAATGATAAGATATGCATATTCGGCATAAAAGAAATATGAAAATAGAAGCTGAAGAAAGAAGGTGCCCATGAAAGGAGTGACTTGCATGAGCATCAAAGCCACCTTATCCTCCAATTGCAGCACAATACTTTCCATCAGCATGAGAAGCACCATTTGGAGGGCCTAGCCCCACCCTTCGAGCGAAGCAGCATGTTCAAATCTCTTGTGCAAGTAGTAACTCCACCTCCTTGCCAATGTTAGACAAAAATCTGGTCAATCATGAGGGGAAAAGAAATATCATACTGAGAGCATTAAAAGCGATAGTCGATCCCTAATGAATTAAGACAAAGGCTACATCCAATGCTTCTACTACTCGTGGGCAATCAAATGCTATGCTCTACAAAGTAAAGGCCTTATCCAGAGACATTCCAAAAGAGTGAGAATGAGAGCCAGCAATTACAATCGGGCATGACATTGCTTGAGGATCAAAGTATCTCCTAAATCAAGAAGTGCAAAAGCGTCGTCCTATAAGTTTGCTGCCTTATGACCAAAGCCACCAAAACATAATAATTGCATTAATAATCTACCTACCTTTTGTCCTTGTTTTTGAAAACTGAGGCTGATGATGAAAACTTGAGCAAGCTCAACATTATTGCTAAGCACTTGCTTAGAGGCCTTGCGGTTTTATTGGTTTTGTTTTGGCCACCCATCGCATTGGGTGGTATGTGATGATCGGCATGTTTGCAGCTTACCTTTTCCTTAGCAAAACGTCACATGCCGGCTCAGAGGCTGTTCCACGCCCACGAAGTGGGCTCCCTTTACAATTTTGATACCATGGGCATGTTAGTTGCCTTTTGGTATCTTGTGCTTTCGATACCAAGGACATGTTAGCTACATTTTGGTGTCTTGATTTTCGTTATCAAGGGTATGCTGGTTGTCTACTGGTATCTCCCTCCTTGTTGCCAATGGCATGTCGATTGCCCTTCAGTTCCCTCTAGCTCTTCTGGTTCGTCGGCTTGACCTCCTGCTTATCGAGGGTTGGTCTCCAGGCCTCCACAACACCTTTGAGTCTAGTGCTCCATTTGCTTCTAGATTTTGTGTTTTCACTCTAAGCTAATGAAGTCCAGTATGCCTCTCTTGTACGACTTTGCTCTTGATAGACGAAGTCACCCTTTCCTTTACTGGATTTTCGTTCGGGCAGAAGAAATCCAATGCGCGACTTCGCTCCAAGCGAACGAAGTCATTCTTCCCTTTATTGGATTTTTGTTCGGGCATACGAACTCTAGTGCGTGACTTTGCTCCAAACGAATGAAGTCATCCTTCCCTTTCTTGGATATTTTTTCAAGTGAACAAAATCTAGTGTGTGACTTACACTCTGGGCAAGCGAAGTCATCCTTCCCTTTCCTGGATTTTTGTTCGGGAAAACAAAATTCAATGCACGACTTCGCTCCAGGCGGACAAAGTCATCCTTCCTTTTCCTAGATTTTTCGTTTGGGCAAATGAAATCTAGTGCGTGACTTCACTCTAAGCAGATGAAGCCATCCCTCCCTTTCTTAAGTTTTCATTCAGGCGAACGAAATTCAGTGCACGACTTTGCTCCAAGCGAACGAAAGTCATCCCTCTCTTTCCTGGATTTTCGTTCGGGCGAATGAAATCCAGTGCATGACTTCACTCAAGGCAAACAAAGTCATCCATTCCTTTCCTGGATTTTCATTCGGTCAAATGAAATCCAATGTGCAATCTTACTTTGAGTGAACGAAGTCATCCTTCCCTTTCCTAGATTTTTTGTTTGGGTGAACGAAATCCAATGTGCGACTTCACTCCAGGTCGACGAAGTCATCCTTCCCTTTCCTAGATTTTTGTTTAGGCGAACGAACTCCAGTGAGCGACATCACTTTGGGCAGATGAAGCCATCCTTTCCTTTCCTGTATTTTCATTCGAGCGAATGAAATCTAGTGCGTGACTTTGCTCCAAGCGGACGAAGTCATCCTTCCCTTTCTTGGATTTTCATTTGGGTGAACGAAATCTAGTTCGTGACTTTGCTCCAAGCAGACAAAGTCATCCTTCCATTTCCTGGATTTTTGTTTGAGTGAACGAAACCTAGTGCATGACTTCTCTCTAGGCCGAAAATGTCACCCTTCCCTTTCTTGAATTTTTGTTCTAGTGATTGAAATCCAGTGTGCGACTTCACTCCAGGTGGACGAAGTCATCCTTCCCTTTCTTGGATTTTTGTTTGGGTGAATGAAATCCAATGTGCGATTTTACTCCAGGTCGACGAAGTCATCCTTCCCTTTCCTAGATTTTCATTCGAGTGAACGAAATCTAGTGAGCAACTTCACTCCAGACAGACGAAGTCATCCTTTCCTTCCTTCGATTTTCGTTTGAGTGAATAAAATCTAGTGCGCGACTTCGCTCTAAGCAGACGAAGTCATCCATCCCTTTCTTGGATTTTCGTTTTGATGAATGAAATTCAATGCATGACTTCGCTTTGGGCAGATGATGTCATCCTTTCCTCTCTTGGATTTTCATTTGGGCGAATAAAATCCAGTTTGCAACTTTGCTCTAGGCGGACGAAGTCATCCTTTCCTTTCCTGGATTTCTATTTGGGCAAACGAAATCCAGTGTGTGACTTCACTCTAGGCGAACGAAGTCATCCTTCTCTTTCTTGGATTTTAGTTTGGGCGAACGAAATCCTATGTGTGACTTCACTCCAGGTGGACGAAGTCATCCTTCCCTTTCCTAGATTTTCATTTAGGCGAACGAAATCTAGTGTACGACTTCGCTCTGAGTGAACAAAGTCATCCTTCCCTTTCCTAGATTTTCGTTTAGACGAACGAAATCTTGTGCGCTACTTCTCTTCGGGTAAACGAAGTCATCCTTCCCTTTCCTAGATTTTCATTTGAGCGAATGAAATCCAGTGTGTGACTTCGCTCCAAGCAAATGAAGTCATCCTTTTCTTTTCTGGATTTTCGTTCAAGCGAATGAAATCAAGTGTGCGACTTCACTTTAGGTGGACGAAGTCTTTCTTGCCTTTCTTGGATTTTTGTGTGCACAATATCTATTGTGCAACTTCACTTCAGGTGGACAAAGTTTGATTTACCCCTTGCTTTTCGCCCCTGTCCATTTGGATGAGGTTTCCTCTTTCCTGCTTGACAAATCTTACAATTTGTCATGCCCCTTTTCTTTGGACTGGTAACCCTAACTACTCGTTTGGCAACTGTTAAATTTTACAACATCTTGCTTAGCATGACCGATTGACTTGCCATATCCCTTTTCTTCAAGTTGATAAACCTAACTATTCGGTGATGAGTCCGATAACTTATTATGCTCCTTTGTCGGTAATTCTATTA
>JAMKQA010004578.1:0-18305 GCA_024699735.1 Posidonia australis | reverse complement strand
GGACTAGAAAGACCGAGTTTCTCGGGCGTACGAGGGTGCCTAACACCTTCCTCGTGCGTAATAGGAATCCTTACCCATCCTCTGGTTAGCAGACATCCAGCCTTCACATCTGCATCCCATGCATTCATCATTTTGTGGTTTTCCTCGTCTTTCCTTTAAAAGACTAGGTGGCGACTCCTTTTTCTTTTTCTTTTATCCTTGCGCCTTCGCCATCATTGGCATGGCTGTGGTCTCCTCCTCTCCACCCCTCCCTCCGGGTCGGGCTCGGTCAGACGGGCACAGTCACACACTCCATATTTAATTGTATCCCAGCCAGAAACATAAAATTCAATAAAACATCCATCTCGACTCGGAAACGATTTTTCATTCTTGAAATCACTTCAAATATTTCATTTTCAGAAGGAAGATAAATAATTAAAGAACTAGCATAAGAAGGTTTACTTTTACCTTGGACATTTAAATAAGCAAGTTGAAAGGAACCTTAATATGTAAAAATAGTTCTGAAATAATCTAAAAGTACCTTTTTTTTTTGTGCCAAAAGTAAGGAGGGAGACCCTCAAAATTATATAAAAGAAAAACTGTACAAAAGTGGTTGATACCCAATAGGGCCCAACCAGGAGCGTAAAGCTCAGTAAAGGCCCATGGCCACCCTAACCAGAAAGACAACGAGGCCCACGTAGCCCATAGAACACCTCACAGCGCTAATAGAGTACAAAAACCAACCACAAACACAGCCTAGCCCAACAAGAAGCAGCCCAACAAGTAACAATGCCAAGGACACAAAAAACAACCCAAACCATCCAAAATACATCAACTGGCGAACTGATATCCTCAAGAGACAGCCCAGCCCAGCTATACAACAAGGATCAAGTCCCACGCACAAAGATTCGAGGCCCAGCGTCGCGGTGGACCACTTCTCCTCACACAGTGCCATGCAGCAACCCACCGCACTGAGCGTCGACGGCGAGCTTACACACAGTGCCATGCAGTACCAGTCAACAGAGGCGCCTGCCCCTAGCTCACCGATCCTCTGAGGGTTTCAGCTCCCAGTGGATTCAAAGAGGACAACTCTGATTGATTTCAGACGGTATTCCTCTTCGAAGGTCCTCTTGTTCCTTTCTTGCCAGATTCCGGTGAAGAGTCTGGCTGTCGTCGATCGATCCCTACGGTAGGGTCTCTGAGCCATTGGGTCATCACGTCCCGCAAGGTGTTTTCCGATGGTTCCGTCCCGAGTCCAGCAAAGGTCCAGACTTGGGAAGAGAACAGGCAGGACCACAGAGGGTGATCGATAGTTTCCATCGCCATACCACACAGGATGCAGTGGGAAACTACCATGATACCTCTATGTTTCAGTGCGTCATGTGTTGGCAAAGCACGTCGGAGCGCTCTCCATGCACAGAACGCGTGTCGAGGGATGGCTCCCTTATCCCAGACTAGCGTAGTCCAATTGATTTTCTCAGCATGGGGACGGATGGCTTCCCAAGCGGACTTGTAGGAGAAAAGACCCATGGAGGGAGCCCAGATGATTGCAACCCGACCACCCAAAATTGGGGTTCCAAGGATCGCAGGCCATAGATCGTGCATGTCCAACGTGATTGGGCGGGGGAGATGCCAGTGACCATCCTCGACGAACTGGCTGACAGGGCAGGAATCCTCACAGTCCAGCTCCTGACATAATCGACGCACAACTTGGGAATGGATGCCACTGGGAGCACTAGCGATCCATGGGTCAAGGAAGAAGAACGTGTCCCTTCCATCTCCAATATTGAAGCGCGTCAGTGGCCTAGCCACCTCCCTCACCTGGAAGATGCTCCTCCACACCCATGATGTAGAGTTTGGCGGCCTCGAGCTCCAGATGGAGCGCCCCTTGATATATTTCCTCCTCATCCACTTGACCCAGAGAGCCTCCAGGTTCGTTACTACCTCCTAGAAGAGTTTGAGAATGCCAACTTGATTATAGTTGCTCGTTCGGCAGATGCCTAACCCATCTTCCTCCTTTGGGAGGCATACATCCTTCCAAGAGATGAACGAACATCTAGTGGAGCCATGCCCAAACTAGAGGAACCTCATCATCCTCCGATCAAGATCATGGTGGATACTCGTCGAAAGGAAGAAGACTGAGGTCCAGTAGGTGTGGATGGCAAAAAGGACAGATCGGATAAGCACCAGCCTGCCCGCATAAGAGAGCAGCTTGACCTTCCAGAATTGTAGACGTCTATCCACAGCGCGCAGGAGTGGAGCACAGTCAAAAGCTGAAAGGCGTTTGGTGGTCAGGGGCAGTCCTTTAATAGAAGTAGAATCAAATGTCCATGAATCTTGAGAAGATTTTATGGAAAGAATACTATTTCTCTTTCCCTTTTTAACCGTAGTAAGATGAAAAAAACATGGTATTTCTATCTCCAAATTGCAACCATTGCTCTTTAGATCGTTGAGCCCATAAAGCTTCCTCTTTATCTAGGAGTTCTTCATGTAAAAGCAACAAGTAATATTCTTCCCTGATATTAAATTCTTAAAGGCCACAAGCTTGCAAACAAGTCAATTCCTTTTCTATCTTTTTTTTTATATGAGAACTTAAACAAGCAAAATGAGAATTATACCATTTAGTCATATTTTTCTTAAATAAGAATAATTTATCAAAAAAATTCAAGTCAAGGTCCAAAGAATTTGCTAGCCAAGCCTCTTTGAGTTGTTCCTAATACTCTTTATCTAGTAACCACATGTTCTCAAACTGAAAAAGTTTCTTCTTGAAGCTTTGTTTACCTTCCAATTCTAGTATTGGACAATGATCTGATCCTATAGCTGGCAAATGGAAGACAAAAGCTTTTGAAAAAATTAGAAGCCAAGCATGTTGTGCATAAAGCATAGGAAGTACAAGGAAAAAAGATCTATCTTATTCAGAGACTGTAGTTACATATATATGGTATGAATGAAACCCTAGACAGATGGATATCTAATAAGTCGAATACCCACTACAATCCTAATACATAATATAAATTATCTAACACTTTTCCTCAAGCTAGAGCATACATGTCTATCATGCCCAACTTGGTACATAGAGACTCAAAAACCCCTACACTCAAACCTTTGGTGAAGATGTCAACTAGCTGCTCTAATGACTGAGTGTAAGGCGAAGAGATAACTCCCTTCATTACCATGTCCTACACATAATGACAGTCAACTTTTATGTGCTTTGTGTGCTCATGATAATTGGGATTATTAACAATGAATATAGCAGCTTGGTTATTACAATGTATCGATATGGCTTCTCAACAGCAAAACCAAGCTCCAACATAGACTGCGAGAAGCACACATCCATAGGTAGTCTTCTTATAAAAGATAAAGTGATCAACAACACATCTCTGAAACCCACTTGCCATAACTACCTAGCCGAATTTATCAAACCAAGCATAGGGACACTGTTTTAAACCATAGATTGTGTTCTTTAGTCTGAATACACGATCCTCTCCCTAAGTAATATACCCTGGAAGTTCCTCCATAAATATAGAATCTATCAGATGACCAATTAAGAAAGCATTCTTGACATCCAATTGGCACATCTCCCAAGAATTGTTGACAACAATGGTTAGAATAACTCGGATGGAGTTGAGACAAGCAACAAGTAAAAAAGTCTCCTTATAATCAATACCATATGTCTAAGTGAATCCTCAAGCAATCAAACAAGCTTTGTATCGATCGACTGTGTCGTCTACCTTGTACTTGACTATGCATACCCATCTATAGGTGACTATGGTGGCTCCCATAGGATGGGTCACCAACTCTTAAGTGCTACGAGCAGTTAATGCAGCTATCTCCTCATCCAAAGTCGCCTTCTACTGAGGAAGTAAGAGTGCCTCCTGATAATTTTGAGAGCAGACGTAAAAGAGAAAGACAAGGCAAAACTATGAAAATGAGAGTGAAGAGAGTCATAAGAAACAAGACCAACTGCAAGGTTCTAGAGTGAGAAGCTCTGTCTTCTCTCTAGATTCTGGGCTCCTTTCTACTTCTGCAGCTTCTGACTCGACTTTACGTTGCCTTTTTTCAAAAGGTATCTGACGGGAATTTTTCGCTGATCATTTTGTGTTGCTAAGCGTGATTATGGCACGTGGTTTAGACACATGTTGATCTGTGATCTTCTGATGGAGGATTACCCTCAGCTTAATCGTACTCTGGGTGATTTTCTCCCCAGCTCTCTTCGCGCCGACGAGGGAGGCTCTGGCCGTGGCTCTGGTCGTGGTTCTCGGGGTAGGGGTGGTCGAGGTCCCTCCCTGTCTTCCCGTCAGGCTCTCTCTCGATCTAGGGGACCGTGCCATCCCAGGGCTACTGTGCCTCCTCCGGTGGTGCTGGAACAGGCATCGTGGGCGGAACGATGTGGTACCAGTTCGAGGCCGTCCAGGGCTCTTGAGTTCTTCGCCCTAGTGGTGAAGGATGGCGTAAAGGTTGTTGTCTGTCCTCAGGATGAGGTTGTGGAGGCTGCAGTTACGTGGAACAGAGTCCTCATGGGCTATTTTATTGGTCTCCGACCATATGTCCCGGCTTTGTCATCCCATTTCAAAAGAGAATGAAAGATCAAAGGTGATCTGCAGGTGCTCCCACGGGGAAACGGTTTCCTTCTCTTCAAATTCAGTGATGATGCTGATATGCAGCGTGGCCTGGATGGGGGACCCTGGTTCATTCGAGGCAAGCCTCTGATTCTTAGATCCTGGTCCACGGACTCCAAGTTTGAAAAGGAAAAGCTTTCTTCGATTCCGATTTGGATCAAATTCCCCAACCTTCCTCTCCGTTTTTGGTCCCCGAACCTAATTGGTCAGGTAGCTAGCACTCTTGGAAGACCCCTTTACTTAAATGAGGCCTCTGCCCTATCTTGGCGCGTAGATTTTGCTCACATCTGTGTTGAGATCGACACTGCGTTCTCCTTTCCTCCCCATGTTGCCATGGAAGTTAATGGGGAACTCGAACTGATTGAAGTGCATTACGACTGGAGGCCGTCCCCGTGTGATGTCTGCGCTTCTTATGGTCACGAGCAAGGAACATGCTCTGTGGCTCCTCCTCCGGATGGTCCTTCTTCCCCTGCCTGTGGCCCTCAGTACAGATCTGATGCTATGGAGGTCCCGGAACCTCATATTCCTCCCATTCTGTTGGAGGATGCTCCTGGCGAGCTCGCCCCAGATGTCTCCACATCCTTGCCTATTTCGCCGCCGCGGGTCATCTCGCCCCTACCTGAAGTGACTCCGACTACCCCCCACTCGACTGGCGACACCCCTGTTGCTTTACAGAAAGGAAAGAAGATTAGGTCCACCCCTTACCCTAGGCTTTCGCTAAAGGAGCGTTCAAACTCCTTTGATGTGCTCTAGTCCTCTGAAGCGGAAGTGGAAACTCTCATTGCAAAAGCTCAGCAAACCAGAAAAATGGTTCACCCAAGACTTCTCGGAACTGGGGATCACTCCGGAAGTAGTTTACAATCCCGCCCTCCTGACCCCAATGGTGATTCTTAGCTGGAATGTTAGGGGTCTCAACCAGGGAGGTAGGCTCTCTGCTGTTCGAGATTACGTCTCGCATACTAAAGCCAGCATTGTCTGTCTCATGGAGCATAAGCTCAAACATGATGTTACTCGGGTTACGGATAAGTTTTGGCTCTCTTACCATGCTCTTTGCAACAACTCCTGCGCCCCCTCCGGGCGCATTCTTGTGTTAGGACATCGTCGGGATGTTTTTTTTTTTTGCCACAAGAAAGGAGGGATACCCTCAAAATATATAGAGAGGAAAAAGTATGTACAAAAACAAGCCAAAGGTGGGGAAGTGAACCCAAACCCAGGGTTCAAAACCCAACCCCCAATCCACAGAAGGGATCAAAAGCCACAGCAGCCCAAAGAACCAAACCAGATTCGCAACAGTGCGAGGCCCACCAAAAAAAGACCCCCAGCAAAAAACATGCACGAAGCCACACGAAACAGTGGCATGCAAGAGAATCAAAGTAAGCCGGCAACAGTCCGGCAAAAAGAGACAATAGTTTGAGGGGAGTATTCAGCATCAAAAATACGTTTGTTTCTCTCCATCCACAGGGAGGCAATCACAGTAGTGAACAGACGAGAGGTTCAGCGCTTCTCACTCTTCGGCATAGGATCAAAGTAGTCCCGACAAAAGACGATGACAGCGTCCAGCAGGCACGCCATGCGCAGAAGGCATAGCGCGGGATACCACCAGGTTGCCAGATCAGAGAAGTCCAGGGGAGCACTGGCCCTTTCGCACGCAAGGTATTCCAGGCAGAGCAGATGCTGAAACCAGCGGCACAGGGCAACCAACGAATGGTGTCGTCACCCCCCAAAATCTCCGTCTCCAAGATAGCAGGCCACAAATCCCTCCTGTCCATAGTAGTCATTGGCGGGAGGGTCCAAGAGCCGTCACAGATGAAGGAGCTAATCGAGCAAAACCGATCATAGCCCATATCGCGACAAAGGCGCTCCTTAACCCAATCCCAGATAGACCAATGACCCAGCCAAGGGTCCAGGAAGAAGGAGAAAGTGTGCCCGTCTCCAATGCAGTATTTGATCATCATCCGCACCAAAGGACGGACCCGGAGGATACAGCGCCAAGCCCAAGAGCAACACTGCGGCGGGCGAGCACACCAAAGAGATCCCCCCCTGAGGTACTTCCAACGCATCCAAGCAATCCAGAGCGCAGACCCATTAGTATCGACTTCCCAGAGAAGTCGGATCATACTAGCCAGATTAGAGTCAAGAATACGTCGGATACCGAGCCCACCCTCAGCACGTGGGCGGCAAACATGCTTCCAGGAGACGAGGATGCACTTTCCGATGGAGGAGCCGAACCAGAGGAAGCGCATAAGCATACGGTCGACCTCCTTGGTAACAGAAGCAGGGAGGAGGAAGCTACTGGTCCAATAGACATGCATAGCAGAGAGGACAGATTTGACTAATTCCACACGGCCCGCGTAGGACAACAACTTAGCTTTCCAAGATTGGAGCCTAGAGTTGATCGCACCAATGAGCGGCTTGCAAGCAGAGGTAGACAAACGTGAGGAGATCAAAGGCAGACCGAGATAAGTAATCGGAAGGGTCCCGACCGGAAGATCGAGGTGGGAAGCAATCCACTGGGAGTGAGGAGAGTGCCCACCAAAAAAAATAGCACTCTTCTGGTGGTTGATAAAGAGACCGGACGCCCTGGAGAAGCACTGAAGGAGGAGCTTAAGATGGCGCGCGTTATGCTTGTCCGCCTGGAGGAATATCATGAGGTCATCGGCAAAGCAGATATTAGAAACAGAAAGGTCACCGCTCCGCAGGAGGTAGATCAGATTGTCACGTTCAGCCTGGAGCAACCACGCCGTAAGAGCCTGAATAGCCAGAGTGAAGAGATACGGCGAGAGCGGATCACCCTGCCTGACCCCATTGGTGGAGGGGAAAGAAGCGGAGAAGTCACCGTTGATAAGAAGGGAAAAGCTGGCAGCCATACATTCTGCCATCCAACCAACCCAGCGAGCTGAGAAACCCAAATCAGTCATCACATTGCAGATGAAATCTCTGTTTAAAGTATCGAAAGCCTTCCGAATGTCCAACTTAATACACATTCTCCCCTTCCCACGGGGGGAGTGAATGTTGTGGCACAGCTCGTGAGCGAGGAGAATGGAATCATCGATCCGACGCCCACTGATAAACGCCATCTGGTTAACAGCAATGAGCTTGGGAAGCAGTGGCTTGAGCCGACTAGCCAGAAGCTACGCACAAATCCTATAGGCGATGTTGCAGAGAGAGATAGGGCGGTAGTCCTCCACGGAAGCAGGAACAGCCTTCTTAGGGATGAGACAAAGAAGGGTGTGATTCAGCTTTGGGAGCAGCTTCCCAAAGCGAAGGAAGTTGTTGATTGCCGCCAGTAAGTCATCAGCAATGATGGGCCAAGCCTCCCGGAAGAAAGCACCATTGAAACCATCAAAGCCAGGTGCACGGTTAGGGTTGAGGTGCTTAATAACCGACTGAAGTTCATCCCTGGTGGCAAGGCAGCAGAGAGCACCATTCTTAGACGAGGACAGGACCGGGTGAAGTAAGCCAGGAGGAACCTCACCAGTACCATTGTAAGTGTTGAAGAGATCCATATAGGTCTGACGGAAGGAAGAGATAATTTGCGAGTGTTCCGTCAAAATGGTGCCATTGAAATCCAGAGTCAAGATGGAGTTTCGAGCACATCTGGCCTGGACTGTAGCATGGAAAAATTTTGTGTTGGAGTCCCCCTGCTTGAGCCAATGGATACGGGACTGTTGTCTGGCCATCGATTGTAGCTGCGCTCTGTAGTTCCTCTCGGCCTGGAGGAGAGCGGAGCTCGTCGGGTCAGAGAGGAGCGCCGCTTGAATGGTCTTCAGGGAACTGGTGCACTGTAGAATCCGATCAGAAGGCTTCCCAAAGACCAAAGACGTCCAGGGGATGAGCTTCTTCCGTAAATTGTCCAATTTCCAGAGAAAACGGAACGTGGGGTTGCCCGGGACAGCACAGTGCCAGCTACACTCAATAACCTTCAGGAAGTCGGGATGAGTAGCCTAGTGAGAGTAGAACTTAAAGTGACGCCTAAAGGGCCTACAATTACACTGGAGCTTGATTAAAATGGGGCAGTGATCACTGATGAGGCGCGGCCTGGCGTGGCCATTGCAGTTGGGGAAGAGATTCCAGCTACAAGGGGAGATCAAAGCTCTGTCAAGGCGAGAGCAGATAGGGTTGGAGGCGCTCAGATTAGACCACGAGAACTCAGCACCAGAGATGGGAAGTTCCATAAGCGCCGCACCATCAATAAAATTATTGAAGTCGCGCATAGCAGAGAAGGGGAAAGAAGCAGACCCAATCTTCTCAAACGGATTCCGAATACAATTGAAGTCACCCACTAGGATCCAAGGCTCGTCAGAGCGGAGAGCCAAGAGGTCATCCCAGAGAGACCTGCGGGAGGCAGGGTCATTAGCACCGTAGATGGCAGATAAGCGGAAACAGATCCCGGAAGAGAGAGCAACCATGAAGTGCATCAGCTGAGGAGTCTCATGAAGGTTGAGAGTGACATCCCGACGATGTCCTAACACGAGAATGCGCCTGGAGGGGGCGCAGGAGTTGTTGTAGATAGCCTGGAAAGAGCGCCAGAACTTATCCGTAACCCGAGCAACATCATGCTTGAGCTTATGCTCCAGAAGACAGACAATGCTGGCTTTAGAAAGCGAGATGTAATCTCGGACAGCAGAGAGCCTACCTCCCTGGTTGAGGCCCCTAACATTCCAGCTAAGAATCACCATTGGGATCAGGTGGGCGGGACTGTAAACTGCTTCCGGAGTGATCCCCTGTTCCGAGAAGCCTTGGGTGAACCGTTTTTCTGGTTTGCTGAGCCTTTGCAATAAGAGACTCCACATCCGCTTCAGAGGACTGGAGCACATCGAAGGAGTTTGAACGCTCTTTTAGCGAAAGCCTGGGGTAGGGGGTGGACCTAATCTTCTTTCCTTTCTACACAGCAGCAGGGGTGTCGCTAGTCGCGCGGGGGGTGGTCGGAGGCACTTCAGGCAGAGGCAAGATGACCCGCGGCGGCGAGCTAGGCAAGGAAGTAGTGTCAGGGGCGAGCTCGCCAGGAGCATCTTCCAGCAGAATGGGAGGAATATGAGGTTCCGGGACGTCCACAGCATCAGATCGGTTCTGAGGGCCACAGGCCGGGGAAGGAGGACCCGCCGGAGGGTGGGCTCCAGAGCAAGGTCCTTGCTCGTGACCATAAGAGGAGCAGACATCGCACGGGGATGGCTTCTAGTCGTAATGCACGTCAATCAGTTCGAGTTCCCCATTAACTTCCATGGCAACATGGGGGGGAAAGGAGAACGCAATGTCGATCCCAACACAGACACGAGCAAAATCAACGCGTCGAGATAGCGTAGTGGCCTCATCCAGGTAAAGGGGTCTTCCAAGTGTGCTAGCAGCCCGACCAATCAGGTTCGGGGACTAGAAACGAAGAGGAAGGTTGGGGAATTTGATCCAAATCGGAATCGAAGAAAGCTTTTCCTTCTCAAACTTAGATTCTGTAGTCCAGGGTCGGAGAATTAGAGGCTTGCCTCTGATGAATCAGGGTCCACCATCCAGAGCACGCTGCATATCCGCCTCATCACTGAATTTAAATAAGAGGAAACCATTTCCCCGTGGGAGCACTTGCAGATCACCTTTGATCTTCCATTCCCGTTTGAAATGGGATGAAAAAGCTAGGACATAAGGTCGGAGACCAATAAAGTAGCCCATGAGGACTCTATTCCACGCAGCGGCCGCTTCCACAATCTCATCCTGAGGACAGCCAGCCACCTTTACACCATCCTTCACCATTGGGGCGAAGAACTCAAGAGCCCTGGACGGTCACGCACAGGTACCACATCGTTCGGCCCACGAAGCCTGTACCTGCACCAACGGGGGGCACAGTAGTCCTGGGACGGTGCGGTCCCCTGGACCGAGAACGAGCCTGATGGGAAGATAGGGAGGGACCGCGTCCACCCCTACCCCGAGATCCACGGCCAGAGCCTCCCTCATCGGCACGAAGAGAGTTGGGGAGAAAATCTCCCAAAGTACGATTAAGCTGAGGGTAATCCTCCATTCGAAGATCCCAAATCAACACGTGTCGAATCCACGAGCCATAATCACGCTTAGTAGTACAAAAGGGTCAGCGAAAAAGTTCCCGCCAGACACCTTTTGAAGAAAAGCACCAAACACAGCAGGAGAAAATCTAGAGATGGAACAAACTTCCTCTCTCTAGAACGGATCCTCCCCTGAGCGAAGGTATCTCCCTCGACATCGTCGGGATGTTACTCTCACCCTTCTGAAAGAGACTCCTCAGCTGATGCACTTCTTGGTTGATCTCTCATCCGGGATTTGTTTCTGCTTATCTGTCATCTACGGTGCCAATGACCCTGTCTCCCGTAGATCTCTCTGGGAGGATCATCTGGCTCTCCGCTTTGACGAGCCCTGGATCCTGGTGGGGGATTTCAACTGTATTCGGTATCCATCTGAGAAGATTGGGTCTACTTCTTTCCCCTTCTCTACTATGCGCGAGTTCAATAATTTTATTGATGGTGCTGCGCTTATGGAATTTCCCATCTCTGGTGCTGAGTTCTTGTGGTCCAATATGAGCGCCTCCAACCCTATCTGCTCTCGCCTTGACAGAGCTTTGATCTCTCCTAGCAGCTGGAATCTCTTCCCCAACTGCAACGGCTACGCCGGGCCGCGCCTCATCAGTGATCACTGCCCCATTTTAATCAAGCTTCAGTGCAGTGGAAGGCTTTTTAGGCGTCATTTCAAGTTTTACTCTCACTGGGCTAATTATCCCGACTTCCTGCGTTTTGTCGAGCACAACTGGCTTAGTGCTGTCCCGGGCAATCCCACGTTCCGTTTTCTCTGGAAATTGGACAATTTAAGGAAGAAGCTCATCCCGTGGACCTCTTCGATCTTTGGGAAGCCTTCTGATCGGATTCTGCAGTGCACCAATTCCCTGAAGACCATTCAAGAGGCACTCCTCTCTGATCCATCGAGCTCTGCTCTCCTCTAGGCCGAGAGGAACTACAGAGCGTAGCTATTAATGCTGCATGCGCATGATGAATCGATGGCCAGACAACAGTCTCGCATTCGATGGCTCAAGCAGGGGGACTCCAACATGAAATTTTTCCATGCCACGATCAGGGCCAGACGTTCTCGCAACTCCATCTTGACTCTGGATTTCAATGGCTCCACTTTGACGGACCATTCGCAAATTATCTCTTCCTTCCGTCAGACCTATATGAGGCTCTTCAACACTTACAATGGTACTGGTGAGGTTCCTCCTGGCTTGCTTCACCCAGTCCTGTCCTCGTCTGAGAACGGTGCTCTCTGCTGCCTCGCCACCAGGGATGAGCTTAAGTCGGTTATTGATCACCTCAACCCTCACCGTGCACCTGGCTTTGATGGTTTTAACGGTGCTTTCTTCCGGGAAGCTTGGCCCATCATTGCTGATGACTTGCTGGCGGCAATCAACAACTTTCTCCACTCTGGGAAGCTGCTCCCAAAGCTAAATCACGCCCTTCTTTGTCTCATCCCTAAGAAGGTTGTTCCTGCTTCTGTGGAGGACTACCACCCTATCGCCCTCTGCAATGTCGCCTACAGGATTTGTGCGAAGCTTCTGGCTAGTCGCCTCAAGCCCCTGCTTCCCAAGCTCATTGACGCTAACCAGACGACATTTATCCGTGGGCGTCGGATCAATGATTCCATTCTCCTCGCTCACGAGCTGTGCCACAACATTCACTCCGTTCTGTGGGAAGGGGAGAATGTGTATTAAGTTGGATATTCGGAAGGCTTTTGACACCTTAAACAGAGAATTCATCTGCAATGTGATGACTGATATGGGGTTCTCTGCTCTCTGGGTTGGTTGGATGGCAGAATGTATGGCTGCCAACTTTTCCCATCTCATTAACGGTGACTTTTCCGCCACCTTCCCCTCCTCCAATGGGGTCCAGCAGGGTGACCCGCTCTCGCCGTATCTCTTCACTCTGGCTATTCAGGCGCTTACGGCGTTGTTGCTCCAGGCTGAGCGTGACAATCTGATCCACCCCCTTCGGAGCGGTGATCTATCTGTTTCTCATATCTGCTTCGCAGATGACCTCATGATCTTCCTCCAGGCGGACAAGCAAAACGCGCGCCATCTTAAACTTCTCCTTCAGTGCTTCTCCAGGGTGTCCAGTCTCTTTATCAACAACCAGAAGAGCGCTATTTTCTTTGGTGGGCACTCACCACACTTCCGTTGGATTGCTTCCCACCTTGATCTTCCTGTCGGGACCCTACCGATTACATATCTCAGTCTGCCTTTGATCTCCATGCGCTTGTCTGCCTCCGCCTGCAAGCCACTCATTGGCGCGATCACCTCTAGGCTTCAATCTTGGAACGCTAAGTTGCTGTCCTACGCGGGCCGTGTGGAGTTAATCAAATCAGTCCTTTCTGCTATGCATGTCTACTGGACCACTAGCTTCCTCCTTCTTGCTTCTGTTATCAAGGATGTCGATCGTCTACTTATGTGCTTCCTCTGGTTCGGCTCCTCCACCGGAAAGTGCATCCTTGTCTCCTGGAAACATGTTTGCCTCCCGCGCGCTAAGGGTGGGCTCGGTATCCAGCGAATTCTCAACTCTAATTTGGCTAGTATGATCAAACTTCTTTGGGAAGTTGAAACTAAAGGGCCTGTGCTCTGGATTGCTTGGATGTGTCGGAAGTACCTCAGGGGGGGCTCCATCTGGTGTGCTCGCCCACCGTAGTGCTGCTCTTGGGCCTGGCGCTGTATCCTTCGTGTCCGTCCTCTGGCACGGACGATGATCAAATACTGTATTGGGGTGGGTGCAAGTTCTCCTTCTTCCTGGATCCTTGGCTAGGTCATCGATCCATCTGGGATTGGGTTAAGGAGCGCCTATGTCACGATCTGGGCTGTGATCGGTATAGCTTGATTAGCCCCTTCATCTGTGACGGTTCTTGGAACCTTTCGCCGATGACTACTATTGACAAGAGGGATTTGTGGCCTGCTATCCTGGAGATTGAGATTATGGGGGGTGACGACACCATTCTTTGGTTGCCCTGTGCCGATGGTTTCAGTATCTGCTCCGCCTGGAATGCCCTGCGTGAGAAAGGGCCGGTGATCCCCTGGACTCCTTTGAACTGGCAGTCTAGTGGTACCCCTCGTTACGCCTTCTGTGCGTTGCGTGCTCTCCTGAATGGGCTTCCCACTCACGATGCTCTTAGGAAGCGTGGTATTGCTATCATCTCTCGTTGCATCCTCTGCCGCAACGATGGTGAGTCGCTGGATCATTTGTTCTGGAATTGTGAGTACTCCTCACTGGTCTGGAACACCCTCCTCCCCAACTTGTGTCTCGCTGATTCCCACTGTCTGCTGGATGCTGTCATCGTCTTTTGTCGTGATTTCTTTGATCGTATGCAGAAGATTGAGAAGCGCTGGACCTCTAGACAGTTCACTACTGTGATGGCCTCCCTATGGATGGAGAGAAACAAGCGTGTTTTTGATGCAGACTACTCCCCTCAGACTGTTGTTTCTTTTTGTCGGACTGTCGTTGGCTTATTTTGATGCCCTTGCATGCCACTGTGCGTGCATGATTTATGCTGGAGGTCTTCTTATGTAATTTTTGGTGGGCCTCGCACTGTTGCGAGTTTGGCTTTTTTTTGGGCTGCTGTGGCTCTTGATCCCTTCTGTGGATTGGGGGTTTGGTTTTGAACCCTACTTGTTGGGGTTCACTTCCCCACCTTTGGGTTGTCTTGTACATATTTTTTTCTTTTATAAATTTTGAGGGTATCCCTCCTTTCTTGTGGCAAAAAAAAAGAAAAGAAAGAGTCATAAGAAACAAAATGAGATATCAGATGAGTAGTGGAAGAATGGATACCTTTTTGAAGTACAATGGGAAGATCAAAAACGTTTAGGAATGGATTTGCATTCGTGGAAGAGTATGGTTCTTTTGTTTTTTTGCCACAGGAAAGGAGGGAGACCCTCAAGTAAATAGAAAGTAAAATATGTACAGGAGCAGGGGGTGGGGAAGAGAACCAACTAGGCAAGGGGCCCAAAGGTTCCCCAACCAACCCCCCCAAAAAATACAAGAGCCCACCCAAGGCTCAGCAGGACCCCATGCAAGGCCCACGCAAGGCCCACAGAACCAAACAGAGCAAAAAAAGCCCAAAACGAAGCCCAATGGGCCTGCACGGAAGGGTTGCTACAGAAAGCAAAGACAAAAATGCATCCGCAGCGCGTGCAAACCAGAAATGCACGAGAACAGGAGCATGCCTACAAAACCAACAAGTTTAGAGGATACGTAGAAGAATATCAGCCGGCGATCTCGGAGAGTAGCTAGCCTCGAAAGAGTGCATGTTCCTCTCCGACCAGATCCCATACAAGATTCCCGAAACCGTCCTGGAGAGAGAGCCAAGAGGCATAAGCAGAGGCCGCTTGAGCCAGTCGACCACCGCCTCCCGGATAGACAGAACCGATGCATCCCGGTGAAGCCCGGCCAGATGCCAGACCAGAGTAGAATAAGGGCACGTCCAGAAAAGATGGTCCAACATTTCCTCAGCATGACCGCAGAGCGAGCACCGAGAGACCAGCAAAATTCCTCTCCGCCTCAACGCATCATGGGTAGGGAGGGCCTGCCGGAGAACCCTCCAAGCGCAGAAGGCCTCGCGCGGGATACCACCAGGGTGCCACACAAGCTAGGCCCAAGGGCACTGGTCAGCCCTCGCTCTGACAGCATTCCAGGCAGAAGCATAAGAGAAATTGTCTCCCGTGGGAACCCAGGTGATCGAATCACGACCACCCGAAATTGGAGTAGCGAGGATGAGGGGCCACAACTCATGCATGTCCAGCGTGGTGGGAGGCGGGAGGCACCAACGGCCATCAATAATCAGGGTCCTGACTAGGCAACAGAGGCTACAGCCAAGGTGGCACTTCAGCCACCGTGCAGCCAGAGGGTGAATGCACCCAGAATGTCCGGAGATCCAAGGATCCATGATGAGAAAAGTACTGCTCCCATCGCCAATGCGGTAGTGCAGCAGCGGGCGAGCCAAGTCCATCATCCTGAGGATACCCCTCCAGGCCCAAGAGGCAGAGTTGGGAGGCCGCGCTGACCAGATGGAGCGGCTCCTCAGGTACTTGTCTCTCATCCACATGACCCAGAGGGCATGGTGATTAGTTTCCACCTCCCAGAAAAGCCTGAGCACACCAGCCCGGTTGCTATCGACCGTCCGACGAAGCCCCAAACCACCCTCGCGTAAAGGTAGGCAGACCACGTTCCAGGAGAGAAAGGAGCACTTGCGGGCCTCATGCCCGAACCAAAGGAAACGCATGAGGCGTTTATCGATCTCAGTGGTAACACTAGCAGGTAGCAGGAAGACGGTGGTCCAGTAGAGGTGAAGAGCAGCCAACACAAAGCGGATAAGGACTAAGCGGCCCGCATAGGATAGCAGCTTGGCTTTCCAGGATTGAAGTCGAGCATCAATCGCACGCAGGAGAGGAGCGCAGTCCCCAGCAGAGAGCCGTTTGATGGTCAGCAGAAGGCCAAGATACCGGACCGGGAAAGACCCTTCCGTGATCCCCAAGTGTGACACAATCCTGCGACGGTGGGGAACCGGGCCGCCGAAGAAGATGGAACATTTCGAAGGGTTAAGACGCATCCCGAAGATGGAGGAGAAGCAGTCCAGGATCTCCTTTAGCTTCCGCGAGTTGCGCATGTCAGCCCGGAGGAAGACCATTAAGTCGTCAGCGAAAATGATGTGGGATACCGAGAGATCTCCCATACGCATAGGCGTCAGCTCCCCCTATCGACGGCGCGCTGGCAGAGGCCGGAGAAGATTTGCATTGCAACAACAAACAAGTAGGGAGACAGGGGGTCACCCTGACGAAGCCCGTTGGAGGAGGCGAACCAGTCAGACCGCTCACCGTTGATAGCAACAGAGAAGCGGAAGTTCATACACTCCTCGATCCACCTCACCCACTTGTCCGGAAACCCCAAGTGCCGCAGAGCGTCAGAGATGAATTCCCTGTGGATGGTGTCAAAGGCTTTCCGAAGGTTGATCTTGATGCACATGTAGCCCGTACTACGCGACGTGTGCAAGCAGTGGCAGAGCTCATGAGCCAAAGGCACGGCGTCACAAATCCGTCGCCCACGGACAAAAGCATTGAGGTCGATGAGGTCGGGGAGGAGCACCTTCAGCCGGTTAGTCAGTGCTTTGGAGATAATTTTATAGGAGACATTGCACAGCGCAATGGGCCGATAGTCTTCCACACACTCTGGCACGGCGATCTTCGGAATGACACAGAGCATCGTGTGGTTGAGCGTCGTTAGCAGCTTGTTCGACCGGAGGAAGTTGTTGGTTGCTTGGAGGACGTCGTCCGCAATGATAGGCCACGCATGACGGTAGAAGCTACCGTTGAAACCGTCATTGCCAGGGGCCCTATTGGGGCTAAGCTTGGAGACAATTCCCTGGAGCTCGCTAGCAGACACCAGGGAGCACAGGGCAGCGCAGGCCACCACCGGAATACGCTTGCAAGGGAGGGACGGAGGAAAAGGAGCCCGCACCTCAGAGTGGTTGAGAATAGAGTGAAAACGCAGCACGAAGAGGTTGGCAATCGAGGGGCTATCATGAAGGATGGTTCCGTCCCCCATGATGCTCCTAATGGTGCTACGCGCGCGATGAGTACAAATGGAGGCATGGAAGAAAGCCGTGTTAACGTCTCCCTCACGGAGCCAACGGAGCCTGGACTGCTGCCAAGCGTGCGTAGCCTCCCGCCAGTAAAGGTCCTTCAACTGGGCGCGATAGTTGGACTCCACCTGGAGGAAGATGGTGGAGGTGGGATCCAACCGCTGCCTCTCCTGGGCAGCTGCAAGAGCAGATTCACAAGCCACAATCCGCTCAGGGATGTTCCAAAAGGTGCGACTCACCCACTCCCAGAGGTGACGCCGGAGCCCATCAAGTTTCATAATGAACCTCCAGGTAGGGTTCCCACTAAGACGAAGGTGCCAGCCCAAAGCCACCACAGCAAGGAAGTCGGGGTGGGATGACCAGTGATTGAAGAAGCGGAAGGAACAGCGCGAGCGTATAGCCTCATGCACAAGAGAAATTGTAAGAGGAGAGTGATCGCTCAGCTGCCTGAGCCCAATACGAGCGCTGCAGTTGGGAAAAGCCTGTAGAAAATCCATGGAGATAAGCACGCGATCCAGCCTACAAGAAATAGGGTTGGCCTGCTGCATGTTGCACCAAGAAGTATGGTTCTTTTGTTAGAGGCACTTGTGTCTACTTGTGGCGACGATACACCTGCAAAGGATGAGAAACTAGTAGAAAATAATCGAAGAGAAACTTGCACAAAACAGTGGAAAACCAAAAATGTTCATGAAGATCAAAAGGGGAAAATAATCTGCATAAGGCCAATGTGGGCACTTACATGCTAATTAATATACGCCTTTGAGCGATGAGAAAGCCAACACAAAACAAAATCATAAAAATCAGGAAAAGATGTGAAATATTGTGAAAATAGTAAATCTGACACAACGTGAACAATTGTAACGCCCCGATCCCGGGCACGCTACCAAATCACAGTATCACAAGCATAACTACACAAAATTACAGAACAAATAGAACTGTAACAAGGCTCACCTTCAGGATCACGATGTGCGACTAGAAGCTCCAATTCCTGCACCGGAACCCGACTGCACGTGGTCTACACCTGAAAACCAAATAGCACGCGTGAGTGACATCTAAGTCACCCAGTACGCGCCCCAAAACACACAACCA
>JAMKQA010004577.1:0-14083 GCA_024699735.1 Posidonia australis | reverse complement strand
ACAGAACACAGAGAAGCAACCACAACCAACACACAACTGGATTTACCATTAATAAACCATGCACAAATAATCACAAGAAATTCCATGGTTTAAAAAAAATAAATGGAAAAATCCAGGCACAGATGTTACAGATTGAGTGTGATGTAATGGTCTAGCGATGGTGTCATTGGAATTGGTCTTGACCTCTTTCCTCTCTCTTCTCAGACTTTCAAAATTCCTCCCAATTCATAGTTCCAAACTCTCTCTCCCCTCAATCCATAAATTCTAGTCCACTTCAAAGGCTGAAGTGCTCAGGTATTTATAAAGGTACAGGAGGATTAGAAAATGGTAAGAAATCCAAAATTAGTAAGGCAGTTCAACTACAACAAGAAATTTTTAATTGTAGGGTGTAAAATGTAACCATATATGCGTTCTATATAGAATGTAGGAAAGGCTGTGTTTTACAACCTCCAAATGCCTAGTCATAATTAATGAAGGAATATTTCCCCATTAAAGCTTGATTAATGAGTAATTAAGTCCATGCATGGTCAACAGATCTTCTAAAAAGGAAACATATTGACTTCAAAATAATGCGAAAGAAAGAAAGTGACTGACATGGAGAGGCTGAGTCATTAAGTATAAAACACAGTAGAACATGTGTTCTATGTAGAACGCAGCTCCTTCAATGTTCTATACTCCCAAGCTACTAACTTGCCAATTTGGCAATGAGATCAAAGGTGCTTAATTAATTCAATTATTGAGTTAATAAAGACATCTAAATAAGGCAAGAAGACTCATTTAAAATATTGAAAATTTATTTTGAATCTAGAAAAAGAAGGCTTGGCTAAGACAAAAAGAAAGTTACAGTGGGCCATAAACCACAGTCTGAACTACGTTCATTGTAGAACGCAAGGAATTCTGCATGTTATAGTTTACAAGAGCATGTTAGCCTTTGGAGGGCCTTGGACTTGAGAGAATGATTTCCAAGGTTGAGTACAACATGATATGATGTGATGCAACTTAATGAAGGTAGGAGAGTGTCAAAAATGAGATATCTACGATTGCCCCTCCTTGAAGGTGGTTTTGACACGAAACTGATTTCAAGGTGAGATGATATTCCCATGTAGCACTACTCATGGGGACTTTTTTGATTAAAAGGAAGAAGAACTAGTATTTGGATGTGAGACTCAATGCTGCTACCAAGCTAGAAGGGGATGATAAAATCCAACACCTAGATATGAGTCTAGGCTTCCACTAGGTTGGATAAGAAATATAGGGATCAAGCTGGGTATGACCCTAATGCTGCCACAAGGGAAGGAGACATGACTTCAGGGATTGCTTAAGGGAGTCAGAATGGTAAACTACTAGATATGAGACTAAATGTTGCCACTAAGAAAAGAGACGTGTTCTCAGGAATTGCCTAAGGGTGTCAAAGGATAAGTCATTGAATATGAGACTAAATGCTGCCACCAAGAAAAGAGATGTGGCTTTAAGGATTGTCTAAAAGGGTCAAAGGATAAGCCACTTGATATGAGACTAAATCCTACCACTAGGGAAAGAGACATGACCTCAAGAATTACTTAAGGGGGGTCAAAGGATACACCACTGGATACGAGACTAAATGCTACCACCAGAGAAAAAGACGCGACTTTAACGATTGCCTAAGGGAGTTAAAAGGGGTAAAGACGACAGGCTCATGATGAGGAAGTCTAACAAGATAAACCACTTTATTGTTCTTTTGGTCTTCTTCAATATCCATCTTATTATTGTTCTCCTTCAACGAATTTCCATTTATTTGCCTTCCCTTAATAGGTTTGTTAACGGGACCCCAAACTTTAATATCACCTTTGTGTATTGCCTTGACATGTTGAATCCAGTATTGGGGTTTGTCATCCTTGGGCTTTATTGACAAAAGGCATGCCTCATTGTCTTCTACAAAGAATGGGGTGGTAATCACCTAAAACACAATGTAAGAAGCAAGTTAGATTATATTTAAGAAATAATTTGTAATTGAATAAATTTGACAATGAACCTTATTTGTATCTATAGATGAAGCATCATTGCCACTATTAAAATGCCACTTCAAAAACCATGGACTTCTTCCAATGCTTGCAGCATTAGCTATGCCACTAATCTCAAAAAACCAACCTTATTAAATTCATGAGAAAATAGTTAATTACAAAATGTTATCATGTGAGGAATTAATTGAATTAACAAATAAAAAAAACATTACCATCAAAGCGAAGGTACGTCCTCTAATGTTCTTGGAGTTGTTATCATTGTTTCTAACTTGAATTGTCGTCTCACAAATATCAAACATGATGTCGTTGTACACAACATTTCCATAACCATATCTCCATAGCTCATCTAAGTTATCAATATAATAACACTTTCTTTTATTTATTTAGTTGTTGGTCTGCAAGAATAGGTTGCTTGCAAATAAATATAATATTGACAACTTCACCATTCCTACATCATCACTATTTTTATCTTCCAATAAGTCTTTCACCTTTTCAAAAATGACTTTTTTAAACAATCTCACTGTTCCCTTGGAAAGATACATCCCTCTAGCTTTTGATGGCCTACACTTCTTCATATTGATTGCTTTACCTTCAATGTCATTCAAATGGAGGCCTAATATCAAAGCAAAATCTTTTAGATTATACATCACATATTTCCTTCCAAATATGAAAATATTTTTTCTTTCATCAAAATGGCCAATTATATAAATAATGGTGTCCATTTAAAATCGCCATCCCAAATGAAAGAAATGGGTGAAAGGTGTCCTATTGATTAATGAAAAGTACCTATCATGTAATAAATTCCTAATTTTCTCTAGTAATATTATGAAGTTGTTGGGGTAACATGCTGTTTGAATTTGCTTATCCTCGACAACTCGCTTTCCTTTTGTAGGACATGGTTTTTTAGGAGCTTTAATCGAAATTGTGGTATTGGGATTAGGAGGACCAGAATTATCTAATATTAAAGACATTTGCATTTAAACAATAAAAAATGAGTAACAAGTTGATTTCAAGTTCTTAATCAAACAGAAAGGAAAACAATAATTTCAATTATGTTGTTTTGGGATTGTCGACTATAACTTTAGTTCTTACTTTTGAATGTTATCACATCAATCAGAAGTTTGGAACCCAAAAAAAAAACATATTTCATGAAGAACAACATGAAGAAGAAAAAAATCTTCATTCTTTACCTTAGGAAAACCTTCAAATGTCTCTATGTCCTATGTTGGTGGCAAGTGTTTAGAGGAGGATAGTGATGTCAGTGGTGATAGATGCATCTTAAGAGAAAGACAATTGGCACGAATTTAGAGTAATGGTAGCAGGGAGGATGTGGGTTAACGGTGAGGAGGGTGAGGATGATTTGAGAGGAATGGTGGCAAGAGGATGTAGGTTGACGGTGTGGTGGGAAGGGACAATATGAGAGGAATGGTGGTGAGGATGATGTGAGTCGACGATGAGGAGGGTGGGGACAATCTGAGAGGAATGGTGGTAGGAAGGATGCAGGTCAGTAGCAAGGAGGATGGGGACGATGATGTAGGATTTCGATCTAGTGGCTGCTTTTATAGATAAAGTGGTTGGTTCTCATTTGGTAAAGTTTATAATACCACGACAAACATCTGTGATTGATGTCCACAAAAGTTTTGTTCTGAAGCATTACTACACAAACGTTCGTTGTAGACGTTTGCAAAAGTCTTGTCCCAAAGCATCACTACGGGGACGTTCGTTGCGGACGTCCACAAAAGTCTTGTTCCGAAGTTCCACTACGTTGACATCCGTAATCGACGTTCACAAAAGTTTTGTCTTGAAGGTCCGCTACGTAGATGTCCATTGCTGAAGTTCGCAAACTTCAAGTTGTTACATCCCTTGATCAGCTTATTGTTGTTAGTTTATCACTACATACGAACTACTTTATCAATTATTGGTAACTTAGGAGATAACTTAGGAGCTTGAATAATCCAGACAGAAACTTGTACTTTATCAAATAGTTGCAAAGAAATTTGTACTTGTCCCGAAGTGTTAGCTTTATTTTTGCTAGTTTATCACTACATATGAACTACTTTATTAATTATTGGTAACTTAGGAGATTACTTAGAGCTTGAATGATCTAGACAAAAACTTGTACTTTACCAAGTAGACGCAAAGAATTTACCAGATTGCTTTTGTTAGTTTATCACTACATACGAACTACTTTATCAATTATTGGTAACTTAGGAGATTACTTTAGTATCTTGCAATTCCTAAGTTATTTGATCAAGTAAATTACATGTACTTGAACATGAACTTTATCTTAATGATATAACGACATCACCTATTAACCGTGTCATTACTTTATCAGAGAATTCCTAATTCTTCAAGCAATGGTGAATTCTAAATTGAGTTAGTCACGTGATATGGAAACTTACAAGGGACTTTGTCATGCACTTTACTAGATAATTCCTAGTTTATCAAGTATTGGTGAGTTGTAGCTTGAGACGATCGACACAGATTGAGAGGAATGGTGGTGGAGAGGATGTAGGTCAGCGGCAAGGAGGGTAGGGACGATCTAAGAGGAATGGTGCTAGGAAGAATGCCGGTCGATGGCAAGGGGGTGGGGATGATGGTAGCAGAGAGGATGCGGGTCAACGACGAGGAGGGTGGGGACGATCATGCACAATTTTGAGCAAGTTGTTGCATCTAATTTCCCATTTGGTAAAGTGTAATAGTAAAGTTGGATTGCTCAAATAAGGAGGCATTGTTGGTATTTCTAATACACATTTGTTAAGCTATCAGATGGAAGTTGAGATTTTAGAAAACAGTAACTGATAGTGTGAGAAAAAGTAAAGTTGACTTTTCCACTAAGAGAAGTTTATGTGAGAATTAGATCACCAAAGGGAAAAAAAATTCTCACTCATAAGTTGTTGCACCAAACATAAAAATGGAATTCATTAAGGAGACGAATTCCACTCCAACAATCATTACTTAGTATATAAACGTTGTTTAGGTAATTAATCCCAACTTCGATGAAGATCCTTGTATACTTGATTCACTTGAAGCAAGCATTGAAAAGCATAAAGCACTAAATGAAGATTATTCTGCAAGAACACACCTTCAATAGATAATACTATTGGTGACACACATGTCACAGTCTTAGTTGGAAGATTGAGGATTGTAATGGTCTATCATGGTGTATTCAGTCTGCAATGCAGTGAGAACCAGGAGAACGGTGGCGATCGATGAAGCAATGGCCCATGCATTGCTGAAATAGTTATGCACAAACCTCGCCCTCCACCTACTATGATCCTATTGACAATATTCATTCATGTCTCTAAACAATATATTTTAACTATGCATGCAATTCCCCTATCTTTCAAAATCTTTTACAAAAGTCCAAGTTGCTTGAATGTGGTTGATACACGAAAACTACAAAAGCTTTTATATATCTTGTTTTTGCATATATTGATTGAAAAATATGGGGGATCTTAGATCTAATGTTTGATTTAGATGTTTGTAGTTTAGACTTAAAGAGAGAAGTTTGTTTGATTTAGGTGTTTGTTTTTTGTTGTTGTTTTTTTTGAATGATTAGGTGGTTGTAGTTTGGATCGCAGGAGAAGGTGAAACGTGTCTTGAGTAAGATTGCTTATGTCATGTGTTCGGGTCTCATTGTCCATACGAGAAAATGTGATGCAATTAAAGTTTGGGAAGGGGGGGGGACATAAATATATATATTATCATATTTGTATCCATTTTTGAAGTATAGATACAAATATAGATATTATGTGGATATGAAAAATTTATATCTATATCATTAAAAAATAGATACAAATATTAATATGATATGGATATTTGACACATGAATATGGATAAAAAACCGATATAGTAGAATATCAAAAAAAAATTATAATTAAAAGCTTCAAATATATGTAAATAAATATATTTTACATAACTAATCATATGAAAATCAATAAATTATGACTATTGTCATTAAAAATATATATATTACAATTAAATTAAGGAATATATCTATATAATACGAATATAATATGGATAATGGATATAAATCGGATATTATAGAAGAATTAAAAAATATCGATAATCCATAATCTTTAAGAAACAAATACGGGAGGAATATCCTTGCAGTACTCCTAAATGCAGCCCATCATGTCTTTGTCTTGGTCCCACTAGGGGTTTGGCAACTCTTGTCCCCAATGACAGACTACTCTCTTTTAAGTCCAAACGCGTCAGACCAGAAAAACGAAGTTGAGGGTCAAAGAGAGTAGATGGGGAACTTCATCCATGATTTGGCCAACCTCCATAACACCACTGTGTACTATATATACCAAGAGGGACCCATATGATGACTCTTTCGAAGGGATTCGTCTATCTACAAGCTAATTAATTATCTTCCAATCTTGACACTTTCTTTTCAAGTCGCAGAAGTAAGTGCCCGAAATAATTGATCATCCAATCTTCACATTTCCGAAGCCATTCTGATTACTTATCATCAAATCTTGACACTTTCTTTTCATGTTGCAAAAGTAAGTGAAGCAATGGAAGGAGGGATCGATGAGAGCTTGCAAGATTCCCTCAGCTCATCGGTGACACAGCACTCGACTCCCTTTTTCTCTTGTTCAGCTGAAGACGACGATGACTTATCTCATCCGTTTTGGAATCTCTCCATCGGCTCATCCTTCGATATGGCTGAAGGGGCAAATCTACTCCGAAGGCATGACGACAATCGAACACCCTCCCACGTTGGCAACTCTCCTTACTTGCTATCATCGACAAGGTATGACAAACGTTAATAGTTTGCTCGATTCCTTATGCTAATTGCTATTTGAAGAAGAAGAAAAGGATTGATCGAAAATGTATTTCTTTTAATTATCTGTGTGTGTGTGTGTGTTTGTGTTGAAGATCATTATTCCTACAAGAAAGTGTGCCAACTGAAGAAGGAGAAAGAGGACCTGGGGAAGATAAGATAATTCAGAAGTTTGTTTCCTTGATTAAACTGGCGAAGACAGTTCAAGAGAAGCACAAAAATTGCAGGATCCACAAGGAATGCTGCGAGCTTGCAAAGCAGGTGGATGAGCTTGTGAAGGGCCTCCACTTTGCTGGAAATTTAGCTGCATCCCATAAGGTCGTTCTCTATGACCGCTTCCTAAATGACATTATCCACTGGGATTGTATCTCCGACGCCCTCGGGCAGAGCCTGCAGATACACTCTACAGAATGTAGCAGGAAGTACAAATTGCCATGGGAAAAGATCAACATCAATAAACAGATCCGCCAACACATTATTAACACTAGACCTTGCTACAGAGAATTACTCACGCATGTAGTAAAACTGGTGCTCCTCTATTCCATTGACGTCGTCCGAAATATGGGACCCCATCAAAGCACTCGCAACCTCGGCTACGTTGACTATGAACTCACCAGTACCATCCTTGCTCGGCTCACCAGAAAAACTGACAATGATATCTTGATGTGGACGAGGAAGTGTGCAGTCTCTCTATTGATTTCTCAGCTCAAAATGGACCTCAGTGCCCAGCTTCAAGCTACCACCACCCTCACTGAACTCAGCGTCTACGAGGAAGGAAAGGATACCATTCTTGATGACGATGATGCAATACCCACTATCGTTGATCTTCTAATTAATTCCACCTTGAAGTTGAAAATAAAGGTAGCCTTCCTAGTAGAGTCGATGGCATCACGATGCACAAAAGATCAGTATAGCAGGTGTGTGAAGTTTGTTGGGCCACTCATGGCATCGCTCTTGAGATGTGTCTCTGAGGAAAATCATGATAATAGCAACAACGCTGGAGTGCCGATCCAAGAGCTTGGTGTAGTGTGCGCGCATACTATTTACCTTCTCTCCGAAGATTGTTTCATTTCACTCCACATCGTGGAGGAGGACGAGATACAGCTACTCACCAAAGTAGTTAGGTTCCTAAGAGGCAATAATGATTTGCGAGAGGATAAATTGCTGATTTGGTCGGAGGAGATACTGAAGAGGATAATCGGATCTTTTCTATGTTACCAGCATTGTGTGGAAAGCAATGGATGCCCCTTCAAATTAATTCGCACAAACCATCCAGCGATCAATTCGATCAATGAACGGCTCATTCAGCATGTGGTGCAGGATGTTGAACTTCCGTCATGGTTGAGAAGCGGTGCTATTTCAGTTGTTGAATCCCTTAGTGGTGTGCTGCCTCTAGAAGATTTACAAGGTCTTGTATCTCCTCTTGTGGGGCAACTCAACGACAAGAATCTGAATGTGGCGAAGGAAGCACTTACTGTCCTGCTTTCATTTGTTAAAAGAGATGAACTACTCAAATATCACGTATGCCTCGCAATCTTGGAGGTCCATGGAATTGTGATTCTCGAGGGATGGCTCAAGTTACATCCTCATGAGCTGGCTTCTAATGGATATCTACTGCTTAAAGCACTCGCTGGTGAATTTGAGAGGAAGCGTCTTCCTGAGCTCTACTACTCAAGCAATGGGCTCCAATTTCAGATCTTCAACGCAATCAAAGAATTCGAGAAGGCAGAAAACAGTGTTTTAGTTTTTGATGAGTACGAAGAAGAATACTACATATCAGAAGAAGATGCATCAAGTGATGACAATGTTGATGAAGATAAGCAGAAGGATGATTCTATATTGGAGGAAAACGTAGAAACTATTTGATGACGTTGCGCTTTAAGATTTATACGTAACTACTTCTATATAGCAATACATTATGTTATAGTCATTACTTGATATCTCCTGATAGGGACTCGTTACATTTTACTTATTATTTACTCATTTTTGACACTATATTGCATTACGATGTCCTGTGTATGTACATAAAATTGTGATTATATTTACATAATTTATTATTGAATTGCTAAAGAATCTTGATCTTGTGCATTCTGGAGTGATCGGGCTTGCCTCCTTGGTTGAGGTGAGAGGCTGAGATACCTGAGGCGGAGATTCGTCAGGTTTTGGAGGTATGAAACTCGTTGACTGTCGTTTCGAGACTAGGGTTGTGGTCTACGGATTGAGGTATCTAGTGACATAACAGGGAGGTATGATACTCATGTTGTCGCTGTAAACACTAAGACTCATGTGTAGAGGTTTTACACTACTTCCTGAGCACCGTGTGGAGGGCACTATGAGGAAGCGTATCTTGTAGTGGCCAGTGCAGGTGGGACACATGTCCCGTAGTTGATAGCATCTCGAGAGACAAGACTGCCTTCCTAGGAGGGGTTAGCTGGGTGTCGATTCTCCATGTGGAGGGGAACCGTGAAACGGTGGTTGACTCCTGTATAGGGTGGCACGTAGTAGCAGTGCAGCACACTTCGGTGCCTGCTTGTGGCCAGGGTTGATTGCTCGACACCAGGCTTTCCAATTCACTATGTGTGGTTTTAGTTATCGAGGGCCTTGCTTGTGATTTTTGACTTGTAGAGCCTGTACTTGCTGGTTTGGCCGATGTAGGCCATGTTTCCTGTGGTTTTGGCCTTTTGGGCCTGAGTTGTTGGTTTTGATTGATTTGAGAAATGATTGCGAAATAGTTTTAAAAAGAAAATAATTATATTTTTGTTTTCCATCGTTTTCGTAAGGTACGTGCTGGATGACTTTTGTCACTTACTCTTGTTTTCTCTTAGTTTTGGATTAAAGGTGTAGGCAAGCAGGTGAGTCTAGTATAGTGTACATAGTCTAGAGTCTTGTAGCCACACGCACATGTTCCTGGTTGTTTAGATATTGTTTGTTAGTTTTTAATTTCCTGTAATTTAATTTGTTTTAAATTATTATAAAAATTAGAGACGTTACAATTGTGCTTCCCTTGTAATATCATCCATTGAGAGTTAGTTA
The DNA here is from genome assembly GCA_024699735.1 of Posidonia australis. Lineage (NCBI taxonomy): Eukaryota > Viridiplantae > Streptophyta > Magnoliopsida > Alismatales > Posidoniaceae > Posidonia > Posidonia australis. Next base: position 4,255 of record JAMKQA010004577.1, on the reverse strand, counting down.
GCAAGGTATGCTTCTCTTCTTCTTGGTTGATCGAAGGAAGTGAGTGGTTAAAGTAATTTAAATACAAAGAATTCAATGGAAGAAACAACCTGTAACACTTTCGATTAGGGAAATATTGTTGTTTCCACATCTTTGGGCAAGGTATGGATCTGAATTCCTAGAGAAAACTTGCTTTTTAATCTCTCAAAATGTGTTGTTATAGATAAATTTGGTTTGATCAGTATGTTAATGCTTAAGTTAATCATGCGTTGTTATCAATCATTGTTTTTAGCGTATACATGATTTACTTTTTACATAATTGAGCTCACTAGTACCTCGAACATCATTCTTAAATCGTTTCTGAAGAGAGCTAAGCGAAGTTTCACTGAGGTTTGCCATACCATCGTTATCATCCATACTACCGTCGTACTTCGTTCAATTATCATCCATCTTTCCACCAACTTCCACCCACTTTACCGCCAGATGGAAAGAGTCATCGGTGAGGATGGAGCAGATGAATGTCTGTAGTTTTTTTTCTTTCCTTAGTTTGTTGTGATGCTAGAGTTATTGAGTGGACATTTTGGGTGGAGAGAATTACATGACGGGAAATTGTTATCTCTAAGATATTGTGTTCATCGCTACTACTTAAGGTAATGAGTTGAATCTAATTTTATATTGTAGTAGAAGTATTCTCGAACGATATTTTCCTTCTGCTGTAACAACATTATTGTGTGCAAGCTGTCCGCTCTGGAACCAACTCCACAAACCACAGATTGTGTTGTGGTTATCAAGTTTTGCAAAGGAATTGATGTCAAAATTCAATACTACAACCATGGCCTCGGCAACAACTTACAATACACTAATTTGGCCTCTTTGCTCCTCTTGGAATCTTCAAGCATGCTTTGAGGTGCTAATAACAAAAGGTTCACTTTCTTCAACTTTGGATTATGGAAGATTATCTCGAGATCTTAAATTTGGTATATTGTTTGTAATTTTTGATTAGATGTAGTGAAATCAGGATGTTTTCCCACTTGTGGGTTCATTGTGCTTGTACACAATACCCCTGAAATTTGGTTGGTGTTTTCTTGTAATTCACTAAACGGATTTTTGTGATTTTTATTTCAAATTGTAGAGCTCATCAATATCTTCAGTTTGGTATGTGGTTTATAATTTTTTACTGTGCGATGGATTTTTGATATCGATTATTTGATCTAGGTTTATAATGTACATCTGTCTGTTTCGTCTAGAGGATGAAGGAGGTAACAATCAGGAAAATTGGATTCCAATCCCTCCTTTTTATGTTAATTACATTTAAGTCCCTCATTTTGGTGTTAACTTTCATTTAGTCCCTCAGTTTGCGTTAAATTACATTTAAGTCACCTCATTTTGGTGTTAAATTACTTTTTAGTCCCTTATGTTTGTGGAAATTGTATTTGAGTCCCTATTGGTTTGTTTTGGTGATTTTTGCTAGTGCAAAATTAGGAGTTGTTTTTATTAGTGTACATAAGAAGAAGTCACGCTACCACACTTCACGGATTCTAGATAAGTGAGTTGTCTATATTTATTTTCAGTTAATTAAGCTTTCATTTTCTGTAGAATATTCCTATGTTTAGAGATTAGTATTAGAAATCAAAAAATTATAGCTAGGTTGAGAGTTAGTGACTTGAACATCGTTACAGAATGATATTAGAGTAAGGTTAACTAAGAGCATTAGTCTAGGAATGTCTGGTTGGGTGATTCCGTAGGATTGCATATCAAGTATACTTCTACCTTGTTTTTATTGATTTTCTTGCTTTATGACATTGATGAGGATCTTCAACCCCAACTTCAATGTTGGCAAGGATGATGTGTGAAGCACCATGAGGAGTCTAAGGAGTGACAGTCTACTCGTTTGTGGAGGTAAATGCACTCTTTATTAAAAGGTTTCCAAGTGATTAATTGAGTTTCTAGATCATCGATTTGTTGGAGCTACTTTGATGGAATCGTTGGAGGTAGAGTACGAAGCTACATTCACTTGCATGGAGGGATTTGCTTGAGCTCCTCAACTCCATGGAGAATGGTGTCTAGCACTGTCCACTAGTCTTGTGTGAATTAAGCACTGTATTGCCCAGAAGATTGGTGGTAATTGTTTTTTGGGCAAGATTCACTGACATGTAATGACTCAATCCCGAGCCATTACCCAAAATCTAGCTACCATTTCCTTTTTCTATAATTCGCATCAATTCTAATACTAGATCCATGTAACACCCGTAAAATTCATTTTGTAATTATTTACATTTAATGAATTTATTCCTTGACGGGTGTTACTATTTCGAGGCCATTTGTGTAGTTTTGTGCTTTTAAGCTTGGGCATCGTGGATCGGTTTCTATTGCGTGTCCTTGTACGTGGTTTGACACTGTGCTTGTGGGCTTAGGTGTGGGTCCATGTGGGGCCCACATTGTGGGCCAGTTGGTGGGAGAGTTTGGTGCGGTTGTTAGTTCATGTGGGAGGTCGATGGTTGCACTGTACATGCATGCATGCAACTACCACTTTAGGCGCATATTTATATGCACGACTGACGACTCTTCCTCAACACCTCTCCTCCTCTGCTTCTCCACGTGTTCATCCTCCTCTTCTCAAGCACACCATTCCTTTTCCTCCCCCACTTGCCTTCGTCTCCCTCACCCTCACTCTCCCCATTCACCCCCCATCCTCTCCTCTTCCCCGCCTCTTCCCTTGCTTCTTCCCTCTCCTCTATCCGGTGTGCTCGTGAGTTGGTAGAGGCGTGTGGCGGCTTGTGGCAACGAGTGGAGCTCGGATGGTGTGCCCCTGTGGTCGTGTGAGCCTCGACGAGGGTTGTGGTTGCTGGAGTCGGCCAGAGGATTACCGGAGAGCATTTCTCAAGTACGCACCTCCAACATATGAATAGAGAGCATGAAATTGGTAAAAATTGATAAGATTACATGAAATCTAGCTAAATTTACATTCTTAGAATTTATTATGCATTTATGAGAATTTATTGTGGTTTTATGGACACTTATGGTGGCAGCTGAGTTTTTGGTCGTTTTGACCATCTTGCCTTTGTGATTTTATATCTTGATGCATGGTGAATAGATTTTGGTTTTGTTTGTTGGCTTTTGGAGTAAACTTAAGTGTCTACATCTTATGTTTTATGCAAGATTTTTGGTATTTGTCTGGGAGGTCCAATTGGAGGTCCCACTTTGGGCGATTTTGAAATGTGTAGGTTGGGCTGTTTTCTATTTTTCGTAGAAATCGATGTACCGAATAATTTTGGTATGCATTTTTTCTGTCAATTTTGGTCCTTTGGTCAAAATTTGGTTGTTCGATTTTAGACGGTCGACCGAATCAGTAGATTTTGATCAACCGACCTATCTTCGGTATATCGATTTTGGCCTTAGTGTTGACTGTTGACCTGATTCGATTGACCGATCCAAATCGATCTACCGAACCAGGGATTTTTGGCATACCGAACCTATTTCTCGACATGCTGAATTTGGGCCCAAATGCTTTTATAAAGTATGATTTTCCGTGGATTTCTTGGATTGGTTTGTATTGTCCCTTTGAGATGGGATTGTAGGTCGTCAATGGTGGTCCCTTAGGATGCCTAATGCACTGTTTTGCCAAGGCTTTTGGGAAGGATTTCCAAAGATATAAAATGGTTTTGAAAATGATTTCAAAAGATATGAGTTGGCAGATTTGGAAAATGGTTTCCCTAGTTTTCTGTGTGCGAACCGAGATAGTGTGGGACCGCGTCATCGGGACCAAGGAATGTGACGACATTTTCGAATGGTCGGGGGATGACTCCCTGGTCGAGGTCGAGGGCTAAGATACCTGAGGCTGAGGGTCGTTGGGTCCTAGAGGTATGAGACTCCTTGACTGTCATCTAAAGACTAGGTGTGACCGCGTGTCCGTAACCGACCGTGCCCGACCCAGAGAGGAGGGGGAAGGGGAGGAGATCATAGCCATGCCGATGATGGTGAAGGCGCAAGGATAAAAGAAAAGAAAAGAAAAAGGGAGTTGCCACCTAGTCTTTTAAGGAAAAGACGAGGAAAACCACAAAAGGATGAATGCATGGGATGCAAATGGGAAGGCTGGATGTCTGCTAACCAGAGGATGGGTAAGGATTCCTATTACGCACGAGGAATGTGTTAGGCACCCTCGTATGCCCGAGAAACTAGATCTTTCTAGTCCAAATGCTTGCTAAAGGTTTGATGAATGTTTGCTAAATTGGGATCATGCTCTAATCATGCTAATGTGTATGGATGTGACAAGACT